>JAZBGX010000312.1:0-11668 GCA_037414775.1 Zonitis immaculata
ACATTATTGTAGTTGATTTGTTACTATGATTGCTATAATTGTTGATTTTATCATCTAATCGAAAATTACAAGAACAAAAAATCTAATAAATGATTTCAATTTATTATTATTATTATGTAGAAATTTTAATGAGCAATTAAAATCTCAACAGTTATAATTAATATGCCGAGACACGTAAATTGATTATTTGAAATTGAATTGTATAGGTATATACAATTGAAACTTTCTGTTTTCCATATTGGAAAATTTCAATTGTATTTTCAAACTTTATATCTCACTGAAAAAAAATATGAAATGAAATATACAAGCTGAAAATAAATCCCCATCGAAATAATCTCTAGTGTTCCCTACGGGAGAATAATTCATTTCTATATTCAAAAAAAATATTTTTTTTTTGGACGTCAAACAAGATTTTTGTTCTAAAATCAGGAACATAAGTGTCGATTTTTCAACTGAATTCTAGTACCAAAAATCTAATATTCTCTTTGTATTTAAAGTTATCGAGTTTTATAATAAATCAAACTGTTCAAGGACTATATATATGAACAAGTATCGTAATGATGGAGATATTTTTTCAAAATTCATCTTTGAAAGAGTCTATCAAAGCTTGATAACTCTTTCAATTGTAATAGAACGCCTACTCGACAAAAGATGTTGATTACAATCTGATTGTATTGAAGGTTGATTGATATATTGTTTTTGATGGTCTTAGATAATGTGACGGCGATTTCCTCTGTGAGAGAAAGAGAATTACGACTTTCAGTTCTCGACATTTGAAAGAATTGTAACCGGTTACAATATAAATTCATCATCACCACATAAATAACATAAAAAATTGCGGAAGCTCGATCAAAAAATATTTGATAGAGATACAAATCCAATTTATGAAGAACCAATTCGAAACCTTAGCAAAGACAGATTGTTATCTTGGAATGTTGAAAAAAAAAAACAGTGGCAAACAATGACTATAGTAGACAATAATTTGGACTTGTGGGTCTGAAATAGATGTAAGAGACCAACCTTCTCATTGGTCAAGTCTACGTTAAATGAGGAACTTAATGCACTAGATGAACAACAGGAAAGAAACTGACAATACTAATGAAATGAGATTCATAGAACGTTCAATCAGAGGATTAATTATATTTAAATATTAAATAGGTATTCGATTAAAAAAAATTCGAAACATTGCTTCTGAAAATTGGAGTCAATTGTTTTTGATAGCAGAAAATGGAATACAGTTTAAATTAAGCGATATCATTTTTTTTTCTTGAACTTATATTAGAACGAAATACAAGAATCAATGAAAAAGTTTATTATTAAAAAAAAAAAAAATTAATGCTACTGAGTAAAAATGAAGCGAAGAATCAACAAGTTTTGATACATGAAAACAAAGAAATTTTTATACAAAAGTCTAATTGCAACAAGGATAAAGATGTATAAATTTGAATAGAAGCAATAGAAACGAATAAAAAGTAACTAATAGGTTGCATCAAAGGTATCTAAGATAAAACAAATAACAAATGGAACGAATCATGAGAATTAGAACGATGCAGAAAAAAAGTAGACAACAATGTGCGGTGTTCCAAAGGCAACAGTCTAATGAAGACTCGACAACAAAACAAGTATTATCTGAATTAGAAGCACAACTTTAAACGAACATAAAAAAATTAATACAATTGAAAATAGAATAAATGAGAAGTCGTTGAGTCAGTAGAGGATAAAATCGTCTTTTGAAAAGTTGCCATGAAAAAGAAGATCAAAGAAAGACCTCTATAAATAAAATCATTGGTATATAGACGAACAGCAATAATAATAATAAAATAAAAATATGGAATGATATTTTTGGTAAATCTGATCAAACTCGAACAAAAATCACCGCAACTTAACTACCAACTTTGTCTTAGATTAGTTGAACTTGAAAATAAAATTATCATAAACTTTAACTTACCGCTTTCGATAAAATCAACACCAATCTGATTGGTTATCAATTTCGATTCATCAACAATTTGCAAAGTTAGACCATTCGCAATCGACGGAATTGTTGATAACTCATCATATTTCGACATTACAGTAATCGTTTGTTGTATTTTATCAAGTTTATGACTTGATTGGATTTGTGTCTCAATTGGGAATAACTGAGTATTATTATTATTATTGATTTGATCAATTCGATTGATTTGTGTTGATAAATTCATCGTTAAATAGAGATTATTGGACATATTCGAATTGATCTGTATATCCGGTGATAAATTCACTGAATCATTTTTGTCACGATAATCTCCACATCCTTTACATAAATCTTGTTTGTTATGTGGACCTTTTCCTGTCAGCGGCATCAACCTTTTATTATCTAGATTATTGATAGTTTCAGTTTCAATCAATGAACTATTAGTTTCATTATTAGCAATAATTATAGTGGAGATGGAGATTATAATTAGAAATATCGTTGCATATTTCGATAACATCTTGATTGTTCTATTATTGTTTCCGATAATTTTCTATAGATGTTAATTTAATTTCGTCCATTTCGATACCTGAAACAACACAACGGAATCAAATTGAATCATTCAAATTACATTGATTAACCCCCACCCCCCTATCGAGAAATTGATTGTTTAATAAAATATAAAGAACTTCCAAATTTATGCAACAATTGAAAATTTCAAAGATACTACTAATTAATTATATTCAAATTGACTTGAAATTATTAATAAAAGTACAGAAGTAACTTTTCCAATTTTAAATTTATCCGAAGTTTGCTACAATATTTTTTTAAATTTTTTTTATTAAATAAATGAATTTTGTTATTATTATCAAAATTGAATAAATATTCGAATAAAAAAATAAACAATCGAATAATGGACATTTATTATTTATTTCGAATAAGTTGAATGTTATCCGTTTCTGATTTATAGATTTCGTAACACGTGAGTCTGTACAATATTATTTTTTCTATACCATAAAGCTTATTTTTTTTTTTGTTGGTATAAATATATAAACCATGATCCTGTTATAGCTCATATCCCTGGGGATAGGTTAAAAAAAAACAGAAAAAAAAAACAAACTGCAATAAAGTTTAATCAAGCATAGCATCAGAGAATTGGTATTAATTTACTTTGCACAATTTAGAGATGCCTTTTAACCTACTTTTTTTTTATTATAATTTTGTGAATCATCAGGGAATAAAACTACATGCTCAATATATTAATTAGTTGTTAACAAAATTACTTTGAATTATTGCAACAATCAAGATTAGAAATGTTATGCTAATTCTAATAAGATACTGTTGCAGTCCAGTATTACAATTGAGTCAAGTTGATTGGCTTTAAATATTGTCATGACTGTTGGCTTCAATTTGTGCTCAATTCAAGTTACAATTTATAATTATGAGTTTATTGTATTGTAATTTGTTTAATTTATTCATATTTGTATAGATATTTAGAAGAAAAAAAACAAAACGTTTTAGTTTGTTCATTCTATTAGCTTCACATTCTTATTGGGTTGTTTCAGCAAAAACATGAAATAGATATAACATCTGTTGACGATCTCCTTTAGAAATCATGCCACGTTCAGAAAGTTTACAGACAACTTCCATTGAATGTGTGGTTATATTTTCATTTAAGATCTCCCTCTTCAACTTTTAGTACTTTTTTAATTTTTTTCCATGTTTACAATTTTGGTTTGAATTCAACTTTAACAATTTGCCATAATTCAAAAACTTTGTAATTTTCAATATTAATATATCCATGATTTAATTTTCAATATCACATCTATTTATTTTGCAATTTTAAAGAAAAAAAAAATGTATATCCCGAGACTGTCTATAAGCATTGATTACGCATTCTCAGCTTGCTCAATTCAAATAATACTCTACTTACTACTTAGCTTTCTAAAAATATAGCCCATAACCTCGTGCGTGTTCTACACCACCGTGTATCTTAACATCTTATCAAATATTGCACAATTAATTGTAATGCAGAACGAGAATCAGTTTATGATAACTTAGTTGGAGATTATTTCTTTGGAGTATTCTCAAATATGGCAAGCACTGACGAGTACAATTTGGCATATTTTATATGTCTTGTTTATAATATATTTCCATATTTACATATTTTTTTTTAGTATTGAAATACGATCGTTGTGAATTATTTCTAATTGGAATTTAGGACATTTTGGTTGCTAAAATTTTTTGGATACAAAATAAATTTTAAACTGAGAATTTGATTTTTCCTATATTTCAAAAGCTATGTGTTGTAATTTCGGCTTTTGAATGCAAATGAACATATGGGTTTTAGATATTTTCCAAATTGTTCCTTGTAAAGTTCCAACGTATATAGTTTCCAGTTAAAATTTGATTTCTTGCTTAGAAATTCTCGGAATAAATTCAATTTTTGTTCTAAAATTTTGGTCTTGGAAATTTCACTATTATACATGCAAATTTGGCTTATATTGTGTAAACTACTTGTGTAACTAAAACAATTCAGTCATGGGTTCAAAGTTGCAATATGTTTTAGTCGAAGTTTTTTTTGTTTTTTTTTGTAAACTATGATGGTTAAATAGTTCGAAACTCAAGTCACACAACACTATCTCTTTAATGTTTATTTTCTATTCGATAAATAATACTGTTAGAATTTCCCAAAATAGGAAATTATAGAAATTTTATTAGATATATGTTTAAATTGTCGCAATTTTATTACAATCGATATTGTAATAAAAAATATATAAATATCAAAGTTTGCAAAATTGGTAGATTATTATTTACCATCTACTATATAAACCGTTGTAGATTTTATACAATGTAGTCAACTTTAACTAGATAATACGACTGAAAATTTCACCACTGACACATATTGGTTGACAGCAAAGCGCTATAGAAACAATAAACTTTTCATAGGTCAATAAAGCCAAAGTTGTTGTTTTTTTTATAGGTACCTTTAACGTATATAGAAGACAATATTTAGACATATAACAGCCAAAATAACGACTCTATCTTTACGATCCTACCGAATTAATTTTAATTTAATTATAGAAAGTTGGCAATTGTACGTACGTACAATAGAAATTTGAAATTAAAATGAATTCAAACAAGAGAAATTTTATTTTTATAGATAACTATCATTGGAAATGAATAAAATTTGTCGCTCAGACATTTATGATTCCGATAAAATTCGGTATAAATCTTCTTGTTTAGGTGTTGCATAAAGTAATTTACGATTATGGAAGTTTCAACTGTATCATCTTCCAATAAAGAAGTACGATTCACCTCTTTATTTATTGAGTCTTATAAACTGAAATTTCTAAGGAAATCAATCAAAAATCAACGGAAATAGTTCAATTTTTTGGAAAAAAATAAATAACAGCCAAAACGTGGTATTTCTATTGGACAAATATTTGGGAAATTTGTTGTACTGAAAAGATGAGACCTCATCTGATTTCCATCTTATTCATAGTATCGTAAATGACTGATTCCATCCAAATGTATGATAGTCAAATCACATTAATCCAATCAATATAGATTGTTGTTTAAAGAGCGAAGATAAAGAATTGTGGTTTCCACATATCGACAAGGAACGGTATAAGCTGAGACGATATTTCATTGGAATTTTATATAATCTCGAGTATTTTATTTTATTTTTTGTTTTTAATATATTTATTAGAAAAACGTACAATATTTGGTTTCTTTGAAATTTAAATTCTAATATAGATTCAGTGTATTGTATTAATATTTTCACTACAACATCTAGATATACATGAAAATATATATATATATAGTAACAATCTGATGATATTACAATATTTTCTCATTATGTAAAAATCGAGAAATAATAAAAGAAACAACATTGAAAACAAGGCAAGCTTTTGAAAAGGAAAAAAAAAATTGGAAACACGACGTAACGCAATCATTTATATGATAATGATGATGATTGAATTTCCCGATAAATTGATAATAAGCTTCTATAAAGAATCGTTGTTCAATACAAATTCAAACGACACAAAGATTTCACATTCTAGAATAGATGTCGAAATGGCTAGTATGATTATAAGCGATTAAAAGGAGCTTGAAAAGCTTTGAAATTGTCAATTTAAGTATGGAATTGCGATTCTTGAACCGGAAACATGTCTTATACCTCAATAGATATAATTTTGCCTCAATTCTATGGTTTTGTAGAGAAGAATTACGTTCGACTTTTAGTTGTTTGAATTTTATTCTTATATTCTCTCTTGCACATTTTTCTAAATAATCAATTTTTTTTGAACCTTCTAATATTATAATTTTTACTGTCATTAAAAAAAAAATGTGAACCACTGATATATTTTTTTACACCAGTTGTTTTCAACGTCTAAAATAGTTGGTGAGCCGAACCTAAAAATTATGTCCGGTATTGAAGTGGTATGTTAGACTATAGAGCTGTCTTATACCAATAGTCGCAGTTTTTATTATCTTCTGTTGATCTATTATTGAGTTTCAATGTGTTGAATAAAATCTAATAAAATGAAATAATAATAACAAAATCATATTTTCCTAAAACAAGGCCAACATTCTTCGTTTTGCCGTATACCATGACTTTATTGATGTTGACCGCTATAAATTCCGTTGTTATCGTAATCTGTCTCGAATGATGGTATGTCTGTAACGTAAATTTTCGCTCCTATAAAGTTGGACCGGATAAATTTGGTAATGTAACCGCATCAAAATTAGACCATAATGTGATCTTTGCGCTTTCAAAAATATTCCAAGTTCTCTATATTATATATTCGAGTTGAAATTTTCTCATTGGCTTGAAATAGTTTGAAAACAGTTTGATTATAGTTTCGCACTTCATTTTTGATTGTGATCAATTCTTTAGTCTCCAGTAAACTTTTCACTCATGTTTTTTTTTTTTTAAGAATAGAAAATTCCTCAGGTGAAAGCTTTATGAACTATCTAAATATTCTCAATTGACTCTAAAAAGAATGGACGCCATAAAAGCGTTATACTGGCAATAGTCTTTCTGGGTTATCAAACGTCTGGTTTTCCGTTGTTTAATTCCAGATTAAACAGTTGAGAATTCTTTATTGATTGCATTAATTGCAGGTACATAGATTATAATTTTTTTAAATGAACTAAAACAAAGAAAAACGTAAAGGTGTAATTTATATTGAGACGTTTGTTTTTGAAATGCTCCCAAGAGTAAGTACCAAATAAGTTCATTGGTTGTTGCTAAGCTGGAATATGTGTTTTTTCTACGATCCGAGCAATGAGCTTTTTGATCACCTTCTTCACGGAAACCTAATTTTGTTATTTTTTTCTCAATTTGAGTGTTTGAATTATTAAGAATCAATTTGTTTTTCAAATGAAGACTTGTCGTAGATTTTCAAGTTAAATTTTTACTACATATCGACATTTGATTTTATTTTTGTAGATAGCCTCTTCCACATATTAGAATTTTCACCTCACCCTATCAAATTCTTCATCGACTTATATATTGTTTAGAAAACTGTAAATTCTCGTTTGTCGTCAACAATATAAAAGCTTTTATTGATGGATTTCTATATTATGTGCAAAAAAAAAACCTCTAATGTTGAAATTTCATCAGAAAGTTCAACCGGAACATCTCACCAAAGAAACTTCTAATTTAACGCATTAATTATATTATCATGAAGCCGCCTCTTAGAATCATTCTCAGAGGTTCCACCTCCATAAAACAAACGCATCTTGGAAATATTTTAAATAAATAATTTGTTCTGCTATTCCTGGTCTTATGATTCATTGAGTTTCAAAATGAATAATTAATTGTATAATCTTTAAGCATTGTTTTCGTATAATAAAATCCGGTAATTAATAATTTAGAAATTGTCTGTTTCAAATTTGAAAATCCAATATTGGTTGACAACAATTTTGAAATTTAATCAACTCGAAGCGAATTATTTTCAATAAAATTGTCTAACAACAAATTAATTTCTATGGAAAAAATTTAGATTAATTGCATCTGAAATCTCGAATGATTAATCATCAACAAAATGTTTCTGCCTCTTATCTCAACGAACGAGGTATTCTTAATCATTTATATTTATTTTCTATCTAACTCAAGTTAACCACTGATTTATTGAATGATTCCTTATTGGCGAACATCCAATTGTTTTTTTTTTAATATATATTTTGCTTTTTTTTTTGGAAGGTTATTGTTGGGAAATTCAATATTTGAACAAAAGTATGAATAAAAGCAAACTTATAGCTTTATTATTTAATGCAATAAATAAACAATAATAAAGTGGAAGATGTAGTTTTTTTTTTGCCAAATGTTTGGTAAACATTCTACATGATTTGTTGTTTGGAAATCTTGGAAAATAAATTAACGAAAATATAGAATTTATTGCTAGACAGGATCATCAAATCACAATTTCGCAATTACTTATTACCCTATTGAGCTCAGATTCATTATGTAACTTAATTTCAACATAAATAAGTTCAATTGGATCATTTCCATATCGTTAAAGTTGAATTCTAAATTAACTCTCTACTAAATAAAATGTTGATTGGTTGAATATTAGAAAATTTTAGAGATGGAATGGAATAAATCTTGTATCGTTGGATATAAAAAATAAATTCACTTGACTGATTTGAGAAATTTGAAGATACTGCAATATAAAGTTGATGAAACCGTTTAGGAGTACTTGAGTTTTTTTTTTTTTTTTTGATTTAGATTTTATTAAATTCTGTTAGGAGATCTCCACAAAAATATATATAAATTTCGAATTTATTGAACTAAATTCTCGATTATGTTTACATACACTTTAACTTAATTTGGAATTCCAATATATTTGCCTATTATATACATATGTTTGATGATTTATTGGATGCTTGATAATATTTTCTATTAGAAGCAATATATTTGAGTGAATCTAATAAAATTTCTTCATTGAATTACATCTCCACTATTATGTTTCGATTGACATTTAATTAATGATTTAATGCTGGAAACAAATGGAAGTTTAATTATTTCTACAGCAACCATCATGTAATTTGATCGATTCTGTTACTCAAATTATTAAGTCTCTAACTATATTCGCTGACTAATGTTATTCACCTTCTAACGTTTATTGATATATTAGGAGAAATTTGAGGCTATATATAGCAATTCTCTATATTAGGTTGATCTAAATATTCATTCATCATTATTTTGATATAATTAGAGTCTACAATTAATAAAAGACAAATCGTCAATTATCTTCAATATTCTTCTAATTTCCTGTTAGCTTCAAATCGTCAAAAACTCTAAAGAAAAATTATTAGATAGAAAGCGGAAAATTTAGCCTTTAGTTTCGAAATATCCCTCAGTTAATTCCATCTATCTAATTATTGAGGATTTGATTCAAATCATTCCAAATACATAAATAATAGATTGATTGTTGATCGTAAATGGTGGATGCGCCGGGCGACCATTATATTCCCATCAATTTATTGGAGCATATCCTTACAAATACATGACATGAATGGAGTTACTTGAGCGATATTATGTTTATAGCCTTTGATGGGACAGTCGGTGCCGCGAAAGATTTTGAATAGAACAATCACAAAAAAATTAGTTGGTGTACAATATTTAATAATGTAACATAACTTGTCGCCAAATTTTCATTATTGTTGAAATAACTAGTGCAATTTGGATTAATTGAAGATTACAGACAAAAATAAAACAGGAAGAGGATAATAACAAATAATTATCTATATAAATATTTTATATAATACCCTTAAATTAATTGAGTAATAAAAATGAATGTAGGTAATGTTTTAGTTAGTTTTATTATTCTCTCTCTCGAACATCGGTCCTTCGAGCCAACTTTAAACCAAAAAATACTGTACCAAGCCATAATTAATTGGAATCCGAGGCTGATGTTCAGCCTAATATCTCATTTAAATATAAACAAAAACGAGCAAGCTATTTTTCCGGAGTGTAATTACAGACTGTATACTGCAATGACGATCTTAGGAAATATAGTATAGATTCAAATTCAGCAGTGAGGTGAATGCTCAAGAATGTTTCCGAATAGAGATATATATATAAAAAAAATTGGTACAGAACTACAAGCAATGAAAAGGCCGATAAGTTATGTATGTTTGACTCTCTTGAATAGTAATCGGCAAAAATATGAAATCAACGAACATGTCCTATTCCAACATCCAAATGAAGAGATAATAGAATCACAAAATTGCTTCTTCAATATTTTGGATATTCTGTTCTATAGAAAAACTCTAAGGATCCTTAATTTGAAACGACAATCTATAGAAATCAATAACGTTAGAGTTTCCTAATTGAGTTTTATTCGGCGTCCGTTATTTGATAATAAAACGTGAACAAAACATGTTGAGATGTTTCTGAAAGAACTAAATGCAATTTTAATTCATTAAAGATTAATGACAATAAAAAAAAATAGAGAGTAGTAAAAATAAAGTGGATAATATTTAGAATTTCAATAACATGTGAATTAAACTTTTTTTTTTGCCTTAATGCTCTCCGCATAACGGATATTTGTCGGACTTTATTTGACAGAAACTTTAGAAATTCTACGTATTGGTGAACGTTTGAATATCATAAAAAAAAAACTTTTCCATCTTCCAAAGTGCCGCAATTGTATTTTTTTTCTAGTATCTATGAAAAAAGCTTTTCTCGTGACATTGGCGAAGTTCCATCTCATTCCCATAATGGAATCATGAGGTATTTTTCAGTATTTTTAGTAAAATTCCACGACTATTACAATTCTCAAGTCAAATTCACTAAACTTATCGTTAAACATTCATTTTCTAGTTGTTATAAAGACGTCTTAATCAAAGTCAATATTACTAATGAGGCAATTTGAAACATTACTAAATTAATTGTTATAGTTTGGATGAGTGAACTCTCTCGGTAAAAGAGTTCATTTCTACTAGAATAGAAGTTGAATAAGATTTCGAAAACGGTTATTTATAAAGAGACAATTTAAAATATATCACAAATAATTACCAACGATTTCAATTTAAATGGTAATTCGTCTGTGGTTAGAAATAATATGCAATGGTTCATTGGGATTCATTCAAAACCCTGAAAAAGACTCAAACATACACATATAATTGAATAGCGGAATTGGAACGAATATTTAGCAATTTACAAAGAGATAATCAATTACTTGATCAATTAAGAAACGAACAGTATACGATAATTAGAATCCGTATTTTAAAAACAATTCCCATTAATTATACAAAACAAACAAAATACAATAACAAGTAATGTTGAATTTCTGCCTCAATGAAAGTATAATTTCAGTATTCATTTGAATTGCTGATTTGTTCTTTGCCAAAAAAAAAAAAAATAAATTGACCTCCCTAATATATATTTCGATAATTACAAATGTTACTTGGTCCAATGGGAAATTTGTTTTATTTTATGATAGACAAGAGAAATTGCCGTATTTTCCGTTTGAAGTGTTATTTATTGTATTTTTGTATGTTTGTGTGTATATGTGCATATCAGCATTTGTTCTAAATTATATGATTTATCAATTTTCATGCTCACTCGAACATATTTTTTTTTTCAAGGAATTTATTTCGATTTAACAATATAATTTCTTTTAAATGACGTAGAAAATCGTTGTATGAACACAATTTTTTTTAACCTAAATTTACCGAGAATTGGAAATATTCACAAGCTATAGG
>JAZBGX010000312.1:13386-24603 GCA_037414775.1 Zonitis immaculata
CATTAATTATAATAGCAATCTGTATTATGCTTTAGAACAGAAAACCATTATCTGTCAGCGTAAAATTTTTCTGTCCAATGATTGATAACTGTTTCCATTTATTTATTATTCGTCAAATGAATAATGAGCATTGATATCATCCATCATGAGAACGATTTTGAGCTATTTTGGGAAAAGTCAGTTTCCAACTATTCGGATAAATTTTTATAAATGTTATGCATTCGATTTGTTCGATTCTCAATACGAAAATCGAAAATTCCCAAGTATCTTCCATAAAAAAAAATTAAGTGAAATAAAATAAATGGTATAATAAATTGGTTTCTATTACCAACGACGCCGGATTCGAGAAAGTGCGTTCCCCAACAAACATAATAATACTATTATTGATTTATTGACTAAAATTCTAGTAATAAGCGATCTGTAAAGAAGACTTTTCTAAAGATGATTCATGATGGGATAACAGTCGTTGTTATTTGGAGAAAAAGTTGTAGACTTTTCAAAATAGCCATTTTTCTGGAAAATCTCCGATACGTATCTGAAATGTAACGTAACGCGTATGAATAAAAGTTGTTTTTTTTTAATAAATTTTCGTTGAACTTTTGCAAAAAAAAAATTGAGATTAGAGTAAACACCAAAATAAATTAGAAGTTTTTTTGGTTCGTTACAACTACTAAGAGAAAAAAAACCAAAGATAAATTCCAATCTTTCACTTTTAATTTAATTTCCACTCTACTTTTTACCATCCAGTTTTTTTGCGTATATGGTCCACTTTTCTTTGTATTCGTAAAAAATATCCCGAATCATCAGTAGAAACAAAGGATTTGAAATTAAATTGATTAAATCAATCTAGTAAATGGCTTTATAACAATAAATTGACCATAAAACATTAGAATTTGTTTAGATTTAACTCTAGCAATGATAAGACGAGTCCTTGACGACCACACATCAAACTAATTCGTATCAAATAGATCAAGAGACAGCCAAATTTACTGGGGCTCCAACCGATATTTCACAACTAAAAAAGCCGTTTGATCTATTGTTGTAGTTTTTGTTTTGCTTGAAATATAACACCGACCTTGTTTAGTTTTTGTCCCTTGTAATTCTCGATTCTAATTTATAATTTTCAACGTAATAGAAACAAAAGTGGAGAATATAACTTGGAAGCTGGGCCTTTGCAATCACTGGTTCTAATGAAAACTGACGTTGATTATTATTATCAATATATAGTTGCAATTGATTAATTTTTCAATGTGAAATTTTGCTTTGTTCAACATTCGATTATTATTAAACTAGCCTTCACGACAGTTTCCAATAGAAGAATAATAATATGGGATCTTTTGTCTTTTTTATTTCTTATTCTAATTCAATAATAAAAGCTATTTGGTAACAAAGAAAAGGCTTTCTTTTATGGTATGTGGCTTGGACAAATGGTGGAGGCGCCGGGTAAAGACACTTTCAAATTGAAATTATTGTTTATAGTAAAAGTAAAAAAAAAAAGATGATAAACGGAGATAATTCAACATTTTATGCACGAAAGAATGCTATAAATCATTCTTAACAGAAACAGTAGAGGATATAGAAAGTTAACATGTATAAAAATGGCAGGGGTAAAAATAAAAACACACCAGCATAAAAAAAGTTCGCTCACCGGAACCAGACACATTAAAATGATGCTTTCAACCAACGATAGACGAATATCTATTGAGCCGTCAATAACAGATAAAAAATTCGTGAATATTACTCGTCGATCGAGAGAAGCAACAAAAAAAAAAAAAACAAACAACCAAACTGAAATTGAAAAAACACTCTTAAAAATGAAAACCTAAGATTTGCACGATTCAAATATTTGAACATAATGGCATGGAAAAATATTACTAACAATAATTTGATTACATTTCAATATATATAGATAGAATAAGCATGTAGATTTATTGCTTGTGCGAATGACATTCGAAGTATTTGTTATCATCAAGCGTTGAAAGGATGTGGAATATGGTCGACAATATTGATTTGTTTGAGGATTGGATAGAAACAGAATATATCCAGTTTGTCCATTTTTTTCTTCTTCTTAGCCCTCTGTTATTTGAGATCACGTAAATTATGAGGGATATGAATTCGGATCAATTGGGAGCGAAGTTCTGTTTGTTATTATTATCTAATGGTAATAAAATGCTTTTGAGAAATCTCGAATTATGTGGTTAGTCTCTAGGCTTCTTGGAAACAAGTAACGTATTTGTGATTTTTTTGACGATTGTTGGATCTTCCCCCATCATTCCTATTGCAGATGAGCTTGACAAAAATTAGAACATTGATGCATCCAGAAATCATTATTTGAAATTTCTAGTAACATGTTTCTTATTTATTCTATTTACAATGATATCGGTGTGTGTTAGAAAACAATTTAAAGAATTTCTGTATATATCTCCAAACTTTTCGTTGATTGAATTTTAATTGTTTCCACTTGAATTCAGCTCCATTTATTGGAATAGTTCTCTTTATAACATTAGGCGTAATGATTTACCAAGATTCTCATCTAGCTTTGGAAATTTCCTTCGTATTTACCATATATACCGATAAATTCTAATAGTCTGACATGATAAAAGTCGTCGCAAATATAATCTATATGGCTAAATCTTCGAATCTCCTACATTTCGTTCAATTTGAAATGTTGTTTAGAAATTTCTCTTGAATTCCCAGTTTTCTCTGGCGATAGCTTCCATGTTTCACTACCTGTATTTTACTCAATGGACTACTTTGTCTTCAACTGAACTTTCAAGATTTCCACGATAGCTAATATTTTGTGATAATATTGCAATTGTTGTTATTGATGTCTCTAAAGATTCACAATTTTAATCATTTCCTAGATTTTTATCTAACATGGTTTTTCTTCTTTCTTATTCACATAATGATTGCAAATTTATTTTGTTTCACAATATTTCAGTTTCTTTAAATAAAATTTCCCATTTTTCTGTTATCCATATTTCTCGCTTTATTGCAATTTTTCCGTGAATTTCATTATAATTCATCTCAATTTCCGAGTTCACCATTATTTCTAATATTCGAAAATTAATTAGAAAACTTTATACAATAAATCTTCATTAATTTCAAGATTCCAATCAAGTTTATTATGTTTTATAGAAAAATATTTGATGACATCAAAATATATTTAAATTCTCAAAACTACACGATATACACAGATCTCAGATAATGCGTAGAGTTTTCTTTGCATATAAGCTTTTGATAAAATCCAGGCCTCGACACCGTACAGGAGTAAACATAGGAGGATATATTTTGGTTTTTGAAATAAAAACTAAAGTTCCATCAACAGAATATCGATCTCGATCTGCGAGAACGATGTTCTTGCTCGTTCACAAGTGCTTACTGGACCATCTTTAGCATGTCAGCTATTTTATTTCGATCTATTTCTTTATATTTTGCCTCATAATTCTTCTTATGTCTTTTTACTTCTGAATTTTCGTCTCTCCTCCATCCTGTCCAATATTGCCTCAGTTATCCATGCCTTATTCCTCTATTTTGTTGGTTCTAGAAACTGATTGTACGTCGTTTTAACAGATTTTTCAATCAAATCAGTTGATTTGAAGAATGGCTTCATGAATAATTATTATATCGGCATTTTATTAATTTTTATGAATTCTTTTTCATCAAATCTAATTAGAGAATCAAGTAGATAATATTTTCTAACAATAATAAATTTATTTTTTTAATTAATATTTCTAAAGGAGAATTTAAATTGGGACGTTTCTCTTCTTGTTATTCCTGTAGTTTAAATGGAGCAATTATTCTACTTTTGCGCAAATTGTCTACTTTTTCCCATGTCACCTTTATATTCATTGAGATATCTTTTGAATATTACTTTAAAGATGGAAAACTTGAATTTGAAAAATTGAAGCAAAATCATAGATATATGAACATAGACCGTGTATAAAATTTGTTCGAAATCTTGATGATTCGCCATATCCCAACCAATTTACTATACGTATTTCGTTTTTGTTGCGTATATTCTCCAAGATTTTTTCTATACAACTGAAAATAAGTAGACCGAATGATTAGAAAGACTATGAAAAAATTTATGTTTCCCTTTATTCTTTACTTATGACCGACCCAATTTTCCATTAGTCTATAGACGTATAGAAAGAATGGGAATAATTGTTGAAGAGGTCTGAAATAGGTCAGAATGCTATGCGAGATGATTGCTATCAAGCTGAAAGAGAAATTTTTAGTGTTTTGGTGTGTTTCATTTGAATAATGTACCTATATACCGTTATAATGAGTTTATTTTGTGGAATTCGATGAATTACTTTAATTAAACAATTAAAATGTTCAACGACAACGAATACACTAAGTTAAAACTCAACAAGCATATAACGATTGTTAAATCTTATATAAAATAATTATAACAATTCTAATTTCGCAGAAAAAAATCAATTTTATTTAATGAATCGAATCCATTAAAATTGTTTTGGTTTCGATATAATAAATGGAAGTTTCTCGTTATATTTAGAATTGTTTCTATTCAGTCGAGTGAATTGGAATCGGTACCATTATTTACTAATCCGTACATTGATTGCGTTTTAATCATAAATTTATAGAATTTCTATTCAATAAATATAAGGCATTCCACGTCAGATCGATCACTTTTGAGCTCGATCCCTTTCCCAAAAATTCCTTAATCAAAGAGTTTTTTTTTTAATTGCTTAGTTTCTTCCAAATGATTTTCCGGAAGAACAATCCATTTTCTGAAGACCTCCGTTTTCGATTTTCTTCATTTTTGTTTCAAGAAAAACTTTGATTGATTCCTAGTTGAATGCCACAAAATTGAAGGTGATCAGACGTTTCCTTCTATTTTTTTCTTTTGGTTGAAGAAATTGCTTCTTTGGCTATCTGACTCTGTTTTCACTATGAACTGTTTCGAAGAAAATAAAATAAAATAGAAGGAAATATCTGCCCACTTCCAATCTTGTGGCATTGAACTCAGAATAAATCAAAGTTTTTTTTGAAATAAAAATAAAGAAAATCAACAATGGCGGTGTTGGGAAAATAGATTGTTTTCCGGAGAAACTTGGAAATTTCATAGAAAATAACTTGGCAAAATTGTTTCGTATTTTTTTCTAGAAAGTACGTTAAAAACTGAGCAATTTGAATTAAAAAAAAATTTGATTAAGGAATTTTTGAGAAAGTTATGAGAATCTTTTTTTGTAGGCTATAGAGAGCGATAAAAAAAACTTGAGCCAAATTGGAAGGGGTCGAGTTTAGAAATGTTCGATCTGACGTGGAATGCCCCATATACAAATATATTGTTATTTTTTCTATATATCTGAAATTCGTATTGTAGCGATAGCTCAAAAGTTGCCATCTATTTTATTTTTATGGCATACAAGAACGATAGTGATAAAAACGACCGGAATAAATAAATAACAATAATATGATGTCGTATTTAGAGTTTTCGACAAAACAGGAAATTCGACTGTTCGTAATCTATATAATCAAACAAACTGGCTGGAAAGAAATTGACTTAATTCCGAATAAATATTCCAAAGTTGCTAGAATATAATATGGAATATAGTTGAATTAATGGATGAACAAAGAAATATTTGCAAACAGTTACACGATTATCGTTGGAATTGAATAAAACATAAAATAAGAGATTGCCAATTTTTTTTGTTCTGGTCGTGCATATTTGAACTTCTATAATTCCAAGAAGTTTTGTTATTAGTTTACAAATCGATTTTGGTATATACGACTTTGAAGTTATATAGAAAATATTATCAATTTATTCCACTTGCTATATAAATATTTTTTGAATTGTATTTTTATCAAAAACAAAAATTGTTTTGTATAAATCACAGTCCCTATATACAGTATGTCCCAGATTGGGCACTCACTAGTCGTATCTCGGTTTTTAGAAGAGATAGAGTGACGATCCAATGGGGAATGTTTCACAGAATTTGATGCTCATTGCGAGTCTCATGTCAGATTTATGCTAAGTCTTTGAATTTTGATTTATTTGGAAGAAGTAATCAAGCTATTTATTTATCTATTCGTTAGTTATTGAGTCTTTCCACCAAAATTCGAACTAAACTTTTAGGCTAATTGGGTATTTCACCGTTATAAACAAAACGCCGTTACAAAGTTGTCATTTAATGAACAGCCTAGGCAGATAGTGTAATTTGAAGCTCACACTCTTGGTGGATCCTGAAATCAAAATATTAAGATTTTACCAAAAACGCTTAGGTGAAATGTGACTCCTTACTGAGTTACAGAGTGTTAAAGTTGAACGTTTAAAAACTAATTTTGCTCAGCACATCAAAACAATCTAACCAATCACTATCAAATTTGGTTGGGAGGGTATATAAGTACTAAATCATACTGCATCATGCTGAATAAATGTTTCCAGCTATTTTCAGTGGCTTGCGGTAGTGGTAAGTGTGTACCCGTCCCCTCTCAGATTAGTCGAATACTCTTGAACTACTGAGCGAAAGTAGTTCTTCAATATCTTCAATTTCAACACCTTGTAATGCAGTATGGAGCCATATTTGACTCGAGTGTTTATTGATTAAATCTTAATATTCCGAGTCAAGACTTCACCAGTTAAAATATTCTCTATTCATAATGAAACACTCTGTATATATGTATGTATGTTCCAATAAACCATTCAACCATTTCGATTGTGTAGTGGTAAATAATTATTATTTGTTGGATTCAATTTAATGGTTCACTAAGCATTAAATTCAAATATCAACGCAACAGTTCATTATAGATTATTTATCAATCAATTGATTGCATACATTTTCGATGGGAAATTTTCAACTACATAGATTCAATATCAAGCTGTAAAAGGTTTAATTGAATGAGTGGTTTGCGTTTTTGACAATTTTTGGAAATTTTTGAAAATTTAGAACAAGATAATGGAACACGTTATCTGTGTAATAAGAATTATAATTGAATTGAATGATAGAGATTTGATCTAAAAATGAGAAAACGTATACTATAATATATATATACATATATAGTTTAGATAACTAGATAATATTGATTTTGACAGAGTGTATCTATCTTGTATTCAAGAGATTTAAAGGAGTTTCGGCTTTAACGACGTGCGGAGAATCATAATTGAGAATGAAGCAATAAAAGACATGTTTAGGACAATACAAAGATGAGATTATTGGATAAAATTTATTAGTTTTTTTTTTTTTTTGATAGCTCTTCAGGATAAGTTTGTGAAAGATTCCCTTTGTTCGAGGAATATTTCTAGAGCTGTTTCAGGAATTTCAACAAACTATCTAGGCCTAAATTTCTTTAAACATTCGAATCTATATTCACGATATCAATTTTTTTTTTCTTTTCAATATTATACTTACCATATCCAATTTAGGAATTTTACAAAAACAATACAGAGAAATACCGGTATCTATTACTCCTATATAATAATAAAAATAATAGATCGATTGTATAACCAGATCTCAAGTTTCCGAACAAAATTCTATCATAAAGGAAGAGTTTGCAAGGAAAGGCTCATCCTATAGATGTCTCCATCCGATTTCAATACCGTTGAAATATGTTTATGTTCGTCATTTTTTAAAAGAACCATTTTTTTTTTGCAGAAAAACATTTTCAATAGATACAATCGCCATTGACCATTTTAAGTGGTAATTTTCAAATTTCGATATTTTCTCAAACAATCAGTTGAGTAGTAATATAGATGAAAAATATTAAAGGATACAATTCACCCCTTAGAAAATACTTTTCCATATAATAGAAGATACGGATTTCTTAGAATAACATATAACAATGGCACCACGGATCTTTTTCTTGTTAAAATTCCGATCTCGATCCAAGAAATTGTCTCCAAAATCAACTCATCTTTCACACATGAATCAGAACTCTTACAGTTATTGGTTCTCGATTCGACCAAAAAATCTTCTAAAATAGAGATAGATTATTTATTTATAACAAACGCACATTAGGTCGGAAAAAGTTGAGTTGATTTTTAACTTTTGAGTTTCTACCTATTTTGTTTTATCTTATCAAAGTGAACTGTCATGGATTTTTCTGTTGATATTTCCATATTAAAATCTTGCCGTGCACAAAATAAAATACTAAATCTCAATTTCTTACTACCGATAAGACTTGTCGTCGAATTTCAGTAAATCCCTCTACCTTATCTTTCTATTTCTCATTGACAGTAACGATCTTGATATATTTATGATGATAGAACTCAAAAAAAAATCATTTCACGGCCAAATTTTCATTTACTTTCTCTAACCATTCATAATACAAGCCGATAGCTAGTATTTTCCGAAATATCTCTCGAATTCGAGTCATAGATTCTTGTTTTTCTATTTTTCAAATTATTTTATTAACGATGACTGCACTATGGTCGCTAATAATAATTTTGTAATGAGATTGATGATTTTAATTACATTAATGAATGTTTGTGGTTGTAAAAACTATGGTAAAAGTACAGACTTTCTAATTCTGCAAGCACTCAACCATAGTTTTATTCAGATAAACATCTATAATAAAATTGTTGTAAGTTGCAGGTTCGCAAAAAAAAGCTGGATAAAACACCGCAGAAATTTAATTATAGAATAAAATAATGAAACGCAAAATATCATTCCCTGCTCTGCTATCATTTCATAACTTCCGTTATTATAGGCTTATAGAGCCAAACATAGAATAGTTGATTCGTTTTGCTTGACCGTTAAAATATGAAAATATTCCGATTATCATATTAAAAAATCGTTCGATAATAATCTGGAAGACACAAATTATTTTAAGTTGCTGTCTGTCATCTTCATAACGGGAGATTGTTCTTCAATTATTTGATAGGATTTTATAGAACCATTCAGATAAATACATACAATGAGGTTGTGCAAGAAGCTTACAGTAAGCCATATTCATTTGATAAATCCGAATAAAATCGAAAGTAAGCTAGTTGAAACGCATCAATAATGACAGTTTTATTTCATAACTTCACGTCCATCCACTATTGAAACTGCTTAGATTCGTGAAACAACGTTATAAATTTTAATTTCATCAGTAATTTGAAATTAAAAAAATTTATATAATCCCCAACTTAAAAAAAAAATTATGTACAAAGTTTTCTTATTACTTTTTCTGAATATTAATCGCTGAATATAGCTGCCTGCTTTTTTTTTAATGAATACTACATGAATAGAAATAATAGAGCTGAAATTATTTCGTTTAAATCGCCTCAATCGCTGGTGAATAACAAAATATTTCAAAAGGACAATAGAACAGTTGAGGTAATAATTCCAAAAATTGTCATCAAATGCAGAGAGTATTTTATAATTTCAATCAAACTGTTAAGATTCAATTATAATTACATTGAATGATTTTCATAAATTGAATAACATTGAAATGTTTCAATTTTAGAATAATTAAATTCCAACTTGAATAAGTTGAATTATGGGATAAATTTCAATTACGAATAGATTATGGATTTATAAATTTTAAGAGAAAAGATGAAGAAGAAGAAGGACATTAAAAGTCTTTGGTAGAACAAGGATATAATGTTTATAAAATTAAGACCAAAAAGGTGTTGTACTGTTCTATTGTGTTATAAGAAAACGCATGTTAGTGGAGTTTATAAGTAATGTCATGGAAAAGTCTTATCAAAGATCAGTGCGCAATGGGAGAAACACAACAGCTTCAGTCACTGGAAGGAAGAAAATAATACCAAGTATAGCTCCGTCACTAAATATACAATTAATTTAATTTTATGGCAGTCCTGAATTTGAACTCACATGCCTACAAGCTTTCAACAAAGCAACAGTGGCACACTGTTTAAAAAGCCAGTCCCCATATGTAACCAAGAATGAATCAACGCCGATGAACGTAATCCCGATTCAGAATAATTATAGCGTGTGGCTTGTCCAGAGGTGACTAGAGCGTTGAATACCAACAGCACTTCTTTCTCTCCATTCCCAGCTACCGAAAAAAGGACTCCTAGCAGCTTGAGTGTACCTTTATCTACAAATGCAAACTAAAGGATTGACACAGAGGAATTCTGAAGCCAATATAAACAGAATCGCTTATCAAACGCACGGATATAATGCCAAGAGAAATGGAAAGATGTGAAAATTTTCAAAAATTACAATTTTTAATAATTTCAACTGAGACTTCTTCATTTTTTTCTGAAATAGTTATGGTAAATTGATGAAATTTAATACAGTGGGGTTTTTGAGGATACGAATGCTTACTTTAACATAAAATGTGAACTGAAAAAACATTTCCAGTCCAATCATTCTTACTATCAATCAACAGACTTTGCACAAATATCAAGCTTATCGAGCATTCCTGCATGTTGACCTCGTTAGTTAGTGAGATTCAGTTTAAGAGAAACGTGACATTTCGTCAATAGTAGAAAAAATTATGGGAAATACAAGCATGAACGCCATTAGAATGGATAAGAAATCAGGTTTATATAATAAATTTATCACTATAGATAGAGATAGAAGATGTATTCATAAAATCTTCTTTTCCTAGCGCAATTCATTTATCAATCTGAATGATATTGCTGTATCAAAGATGATAGGATCATTTTAAATAACGATAGTTGCAATAATATAATTCTCAATCAGTAAACATAACCAAACATTTCCATTGCATAAGGGGATGTCGCAGTTGTTTTGATCTCAAGGGGAGGACTCAACCCTTTCGTCCGTTGACGTGGTCTATATATAGTATAAAGTGTTTTTCTAGTACGATTCAATCAAAATTGACTACAAATAAATTTCGGCTATCTGTAATCAATTTCACTTTTGAGCTTGGCAGTGAACGTGTTAAAAAGTAGATGACGCAATTTTAAATATTCATTGTTCCATGTATGAATATTAGAATCCATTTATCGATTCATCTATCAATTTAATATCACTTTGGAATAAAATATAGATAGGGAACGAAGAATTCACAACAAATACTGATACCATACTTATATATAACTGATGCAAGTCTCGTGTTATCGATAGATCGGAAATTTTCCCTATCGTATTGAAAAAAACGACATATTCACCCGTTCTTGTTTACTCTCAAAGCCACAAATCTCATCAATGATTATAGAGAAATCCCATAAACAATATACTACTTTCAATTTTTTATATGTTGCTATAGTTTCAGGTTTTTCGAATTAATGGAAAATCTAGAATTACCTGTCTCGTAGCTTCACACACATAT
>JAZBGX010000313.1:7317-21591 GCA_037414775.1 Zonitis immaculata
TCAAATGTTATAAAATAAAGTACAATAAAAACAACCCAAACGGGGGACACAATAATTTCATTAAAATCATAGCGATAATTAGAAGAAGAAAAAAAAAGAGACATTTTTAGCAACTAAAAAAAGACACTTTAATAGTCGTTAGAGATTTTGGTAATTTTTGCATTTGAAGTAGGATGGGTTGCTTTAAAGTGAGCTCTACCTTTAGCAGAATTCTGCTTGTTCTTTTCGTCATCTTTTTTGTCACGGTTCGCTGAAAAGAGGGGTAATATAAGATAGTAAACAACAAATATATCAAAACGAATCAAACAAACAAACAAACAAAAAACCAAAATAAAACTACAACGCCATTAAAAATGAAGAAAACACAATGATACAACGACGTTGTAATTTTAATAACAAACAAAAATTATACAGTTATTATTATTATTTGAAATAAATAAGAAAATTTTGTACTGGTGCAATTTTAGTTTATTTACCTGTCTGTTGAGATATTACAACTCTTGAAGTTTGTGGTTGTGTTGAGGTCTCAGCAACTGTACCTCCTGTTGCTGCAGCTTTTTGTTTCAACATGGTCCAATCAAATGTATAATCATATTGATGATTAAGTGTACGGAATAGAATACGGAATAACTGTCTCAAATACATATAATCAGGAGCTTCTTCAAAACGTAATCCTCGACAATAATTGAGATACATTGAAAATTCAGCTGGGAAACCCTACAAAAAAAATGCCAGACAAATTAATATAAAGTTTAGGAAAAATCGATTGGTAAAATTTCGTGGATGAAAATAGAAGAAAAATAAAATTCAAGGATAATTGGTCATTGTTTACATCGGCATTGCTCAATTTTCAGCAACTTTCTATCGAACGCAATAGTTCCTATTTTTTTTATTGTTTCAAATTGGTCATTTCGTGACTATTAAGAAATTTGGAATGGAAAAAAAAAAGACAAAAATACAAACCTTGCACAAAACTTCAACAGGCGTCGACATTTTCTTCTCACTAATTTTTTCATATTTTTGTTTTTTTGTTGCCGCTTTTAAACCTTGCCAAGGCAAACAACCCCTATTAAAATACATTAAAACATAACCCAATGACTCCATATCGTCACGTCTAGATTGTTCAATGCCTAAATGGGCATTTATGGATGCATATCGGGCTGTGCCGGTTAAATTTTTATCTTCACGATACGCAATATGTACTCTTGTACGTGTATCTCTATATTTTTTTGCTAAACCAAAATCAATAAGAAACAATTTATTACAATGGCGACCAATGCCCATTAAAAAATTATCAGGTTTTATGTCGCGATGGATGAATGATTTGCAATGGACGTATTCAATGCGACCAATCATTTGATCAGCCAACATTAATACAGTTTTAATTGTGAAACGGCGTGAGCAAAAATTGAATAGATCCTCTAATGATGGACCCAATAAATCCATTACCAATACATTGTGATCACGTTCTTCGCCAAAATATCTGTAAAACGAAATATAATGAACAACAATCTCGCGAAGAAGAAGGAAAAAAAAACCGAAACCGTTAGGTATAACGAGCAGGAGGAGGCTATTCGTCAATATAAAAGTCCTTGCACGTTAACAATTCGAACCAATTCGTTCAATAAAAAAGATCAAATTTGATACGAAAATATTAGTTACAAATTATAAGTGGAACTTTAGATGAATTTATTAAAAATCAGCTCATCAAATTTGAATAAAATAAAAAACAAAGGCAGTTTGAATTGTTTGCTTTCAAAAATCATATTCTGAAAAATTACAATCGTTTCTGTTATCGTACAAAATATTACATTGTTTGCATTCTATTGAATGAACCAAATTTAAATCGAATTAATTTTTGTTGACAAAACACAATATTGAATATACTATTTGGATTTTTTCAATTCTTTTAGAATTTTTGTTTTGTTCTCATGGTTATTATGCAGTTCAAACACACAAGGATTTTTTTTTTCGTTGTTAAAAGTTCGATGATCAAGATCAAGAGGAGAAGGTACTCAATATACACATGTGTTATATACAGTAAAGTTAATGACCTCCAACTAAGCGACGTCCGTTGTCAGTTGTATGGATCAGACGTCGTCGAACATGGACAACGAAAAGGATTCATCAGCAAATTCAAACAATGAACATTGTATTTAATAAATAAGAAAAAAATCAAAATAATGATCAAAATCGATATTCTATAGAAAAATTATTGAAATAAACAATCCAAATATATTTATCATCACGTTTTATGTGGAGATATATTCACGTGTATTGAACAAATGAAAATAATTGAGGTAGGTGTGATAGGCGTGTAGATTTACAACGTGCACTTTTATTCGACTGATAGAATGAAAATTGTTTCAGAGAAACTAATATTATTTCTATTTCGTAGAAATTGTATTTACAAAGAGACTGATACAATGCTATTATTTTTAGAAGTAGTTGAAATTTTAGGAATAAAGCCAAAACATAAAAATTTCAGCATGAAATTTGCCATTGATAATCTCATAACTTTAATTTTGCAAACTCTTAAATTTCTCGTAATCATAGTTCTAACATACATGTTGTTATCAATAATTTGGAATTCCTTCGATGAATAAATCGATAAACGATAAAAACCAACTTTAAGCATTTTGTTATATTAGAAAAATCAATACTGTCTAACTGCAAATTAAAAAAGATAATTGTGAAAGTAATGATTTGTTTTAGAAACCTACTTGTGTGTTTGGATGCAAATATTATTCACTAAAGTATTTATTTTTGGAATTGATAAGCTCCAGACAAGATTTTAGGAAAACTAATCAATAAAATATATAATAATATGAAAATTGGTTATAAGTTATAATAGAAACGCAATTTATTCATCGATTTAGGAACCTGGTATTATAGAATTTGTTACTAACAGTGGGATATATTTTTTTTTATATAAAAAGTGTAGGATTATTGAATAATTTTACTAAATTTGTTAAAGTTGAAAGTTTTCTAAAATTGAAGGTCTATAACTATGCAGTTAAAAAATAATAAATAGAAATTACATGTGCAATTTGAAAAACAAAGATTTCACAACCATTCTCCTCTATTTTATGAAACAGACTTTATTATTATAATTAATTTATAAATAAATGAATAAACAGATGATAATTCAATAAAAATTATTACCTGACATGCGGAATTCCTATGCCACCATGTAGAATTTTATAAAGTTTACTTTCATATAATAATTGGGGATGTCTAGCTCTAACTGATTCAAGTTTTACAGCTACTTCCTGGAAAATAAATAATAGAAATTATACTGAAACAGTGAATCAATTTTATGATACGATCGAATTATTATTTGCACTAAAACAATTTATCTAATTGAATTCGAAAAACTCTCATAATAAAATTTATTAAAATGGTGACAAATTTCATTTTCCTAACGATACAGATTTCTTGACGAAATTCATTAATTCATTGAATATTAAATACATATAAATGAATAACGTCTAGAATTGTGAAATGTTTTGTAAGAAACTCTCAATATCCTGGTTGGTGGTAACCTACTTTCAATACAGTTACAAAACAAAGCAACTTGTATCATTTTCAATAAGTTCCTATGAATTTTCTACAGTTCTATTAAAAATTACGGATTAACAAATGACTTGAAACAAATAAATAATTTGTCTATGCAATGTGTTTGAATCAACAACTTGAAAGGATCTGATATGGCAGCCATTGTAAAAATTTTTCATTGTCAAAATTTCATATTTCATCACTTGCTTAATAACAAGCTATAATCTTAAAAAAATTCATCGCTATTTTTATAAAATAGAAGAAATCGAGGGTTTTTCTGGAAAATTTGTAAATTGATTTGCAAACTCACTTCTCCATTTGTAATATTGATGCCCAAATAAATATCACCAAACGATCCACTTCCGATTTTACGCATTAAGCGATACTTGCTACCAACAATAAATTCCGTTTTACTTAAACAATGTGATGCCATTATTTCAATATTGTCTTTATAATTGTGATTATGTTTTCTACGTATATATATTTATATAAAAAAGATTGATTTAATTCAATTAAATGTGATTTGAAATCAATTCTTTGATAAGTTTTCAAACACACACAAAATAACTAAAACTTCCAACACGCCGACATATTTGTTCTCCAACTGACTGATCGGTTGAGTGTGACGTCACAAGAACAACAACAGCGCCCCTATCAATAATTTATGGTAACTATCAAAAATAATTGGCGTCAAATTTTGAATATTATTACCACCACTATTTGTAGTATTTTTGATTAGATTTACATGAATTTCAATTGACTCGTGTAATAATTTTCCCGATTTGGTAAATTTGGAAAAGAAATCCAACGGGAACTATTGTATGTGAATAAAAAACACGGAATATTATGACACATTCGGATTTCAAAGATTTAAAGTAAACAAAAATTTCAAATGACTGTTGTTAAGGTAACGATATAAAATGGTGACTAAAATATAACTGAAAATTGAAAATTAACAATAAGTTGATATTTTATTCTAATTTGGATCTTCACAAGCTACGAAAAAAAGCTCATTGAAAGCGTTACAAACGAATCAGACGTAATATCTGCTACAATTAAAATTAGAAGACAGTAATCTGTAATTTGAATAAGTGGATAATAGTTATGTTATTGATCGCTAGAGGTCTGTACACGAGCAGAACCAATCAGAGTAAGTTCCAATTCAAATATTTCATTCTATGTTATTTATATTTATTATATAAATTAAGTTTCACGAATCTTATCAAATGATAAAATATTTTTTACACATTTGCGAAATATTTATTTCCTAAAATACCAGTGGAATTTTCTTACAGAAAAACTTTGACAACGCATGCGCTGGTAGAAATCTGCACGTTTATAACCAAAAATTTTTTTTGTTCTATTCAAATTTTCTTCTTATTTCAATATAATATCGATCGAAATCATAATACTTTATTGAAAATGTCATTAATAATCAGAAATATCCCCAAAATATTAGGGCAAGTAAGTGATTGAGTTGAATTTAATTAAATTATTAATAAGTTGATGATATAATCATCTTGAGGTCATATGTACAGGTGTTCCAAATATGATTTTACAATTAAACTCTTTATATTTTTTAGGTTACACAAAATGCAGCAACTCGAACTATACATAATTCCTCACACCTACCTATTGCATCTAAGGTGAATATTAACATTGATAATTAATGTAATTTCAATTGATACTTATGAATATATATATATTCAAGTGTGGTATTACTGAACGTCCTGATACACGTATCACGTGTACGTTAATACCAGGGGATGGTGTTGGTCCGGAATTGGTATATTCAGTACAAGAAGTATTCAAAGCAGCTGGTGTACCAGTTGATTTTGAAACGTTTTTCTTTTCTGAAGTTAATCCAACATTAAGTGCACCATTAGAACAAGTAGCTCAATCGATAACGAAAAATCGCGTATGTTTAAAAGGTATATTAGCATCACCAGATTATAGTCATACAGGTGAATTACAAACATTGAATATGAAATTGAGAACTGAATTGGATTTATATGCAAATGTTGTACATGTTAAATCATTACCTGGCGTTAAACGACGTCATGAAGGTATCGATTGTGTTATTATAAGAGAACAAACCGAAGGGGAATATTCAGCTTTGGAGCATGAGGGTGTTAAAGGTATTGTGGAATGTTTGAAAATTGTTACTGAAACAAAATCAAAACGTATTGCGAAATTTGCTTTTGATTATGCTACGAAAAACAATAGAAAAAAAGTAACTTGTGTACATAAAGCTAATATTATGAAACTGGGCGATGGTCTATTCTTGAGAAGCTGTGAACAGGTTCGATAATAATAAGCATAATAATATAACATTGATTATTGTGAATATTTCTTGAATTACAGATGGCCCAATTATATCCAAAAATAAAATTCGAAAAAATGATTGTCGATAATACAACAATGCAAATGGTATCGAATCCTCAACAATTCGATGTAATGGTAACACCAAATTTATACGGAAACATTATTGACAATTTAGCATCGGGATTAGTTGGTGGTGCTGGTATTGTTGCTGGTGCTTCTTATTCAGCTAATTGTGTCGTTTTCGAACCGGTAATCATTCTAATATTCAATTATCAATTGAATTAATTAATTAATTTACGATAAAAATTGTAGGGTGCACGTCATACTTATTCAGAAGCTGTTGGTAAAAACGTGGCAAATCCAACAGCAATGCTACTATGTTCTGCTAAACTTTTGAATCATGTTAATCTACCACAATATGGAGCAATGATACGTAATGCTGTTGATCATGTACTAGTTGAGGGTAAAGTCCGTACAAAAGATATTGGTGGACAATCAAGTACACAAGAATTCACTTATGCTGTTATTAATAGTTTGCAACCACCAAAAAAAGCTGGTTCGAAATAATCGTTTGTAGGCATAACTAAATTTCTTATTATTAAAAATAACATAATTATTTAATATTTAAATTGAATTTTAGCTATGTACATAGTTTGAATTGATTCAAATTTTTCAGTATTCCAATATAAAAAGTGTGAATTTCCGATGTTTTGACAATGCAGCAAAATATATTATCAAAAATGTTTAGTTTTTGTTTTTCTTATCTCACTAATCGTCGTCGTTAGTTCTCAAGCAAAGATACTGTGGATGTATCTTCTCCTCATTGTAATCCAATGGTTTCTAACGATTATCAGCGAATATAGATGATGTGGTTCAAATTGAATGTTATAAATTTAGAAATCTTCTTTTCTACAACATAGGAATCGTTTATTAATAACACTCCAATCAAATGGAAAAATACCAAAATATTGCTAATGATGTCATCAATTAGCACGAATCGATAAAATACTTTTGATGGAGAAAATACAAACTGAAGCATCTTGAAGTGTTTACGTAATAAGAGTTTAATTATTTATTGATAATGCTATGATTAGGAAAACATTGAGTCTTTAAAAATTTGAAAATGATTGCTAATCAAGGCCTTTTTCAGGAATGGTTTCGTCTGATAACAGCTGAATGTGATAGTGAATGTAGTCTAGTAATTGTATTTATAAAACAAATACCATGTTTTATGTAAATTTGAATTATCCTTTTTTTACATTGAGATAAATTTTATAAATAAATATTCAACTTGTTGAATATTGTTTGCCAAGATAAACGCAAGCGCCGTCACTAAACACATCATCAAACAATACCAAAACGAATCATAGAAGCATGTGGTTTAGTGGAAAATGTTGAAGACGCTTTCATATTGCAAAGAGCGCTCCTCATTATATTAATTTCGCTTATTGAAGTCTCAATTTCATTTTCTCAACATAACCAATTAAATTATACTCTAAAGAAGTATAAATATTTCAGTTGTTTTTTTACTTTCGCTGAATTATTGTAAAAACCTTGTGATTACGTTCAGTGCAATTATTTGATAACATTCGTAATTAAAACACAATTATTAGGAAATATATATGTTTACATATATGTACATATAGAGAGAGGTATTTTTCAATTGTTTTATCTTTATCATTTACTTATAGCGTGTTTTGTTGTTTAATTGTATCCGCAATTGTTACAACCTTGCTGTCGTAGACCAGTATACGTACACTAATTAATGTTATTATTTCGTATATACATATATTTTTTTTTATCAAATAACATCTCTAATAAATACAGAGGTTTCATTTATTATGAGATGTCAAGTTAAAATTGAATTTTCTTGTTTTTTGTCTCTTCTTTATTATTCTTCAATTTCGTGATTCATTAAAATTAATCATGCTATTTTGATGGATGGAATCCAATTATTAACTTTTTCATTCATAAAGGAAGGTGTAATTGTCTTTCGATTCTGTATTATCGATGATATAATATCAATAGAAGCAAAGTATAGAGTTGAATTCAATTATTATCGGAATTTATGGAAGAATAAGAAAATTGGAAATAAAAAATTGGAATTTCGGGAGAGGTACTTTCTAATGTGAATTATTATAGAAGGACAATACAATTTCAAAGTTAAACACTTGAAATTCAACTGATAAATCAAAATTTTGTTAAAAGACTAATTATATGATGGAATAGAAATACGAACAACTAAATCATTTTGCAATAAAGACTAAATACACACAAACAGCATTGGAACTTCAATTATAAATCCATTACTATTGATACTGATAGATGTTTTCTTTATATTGGATAAAGCAGTCAACTGTCTTTTATATATAAATATAATAAATTATATGGTGAAAGAAATCAATTGATTTGCTTGACTAATTGCCTTAATTTTGTTATTATATTTCCGAATTATATGGAGATAAAGAGCAGAAGATTCAATAATGGAATTCATTTCAGACTTCCATGTTGTTGTATTGCATTTGAAAAGGAAATTGTACACTCCGCTTTATATCTCATTTTGTGTTGATCGATATATTGTCAGAAATCAGACAGAAATATTTGGAATCGAAGGATGAAATAGAGAGGATAATCGATTCCTAATCCAATTCCAAATAACGAAATACAATTATTCAATTTATTATATTCTTATAGATAATAGCTACATTTTGAATAATAAATAATAATAATTCTATAGAAATGATAATTGTGTAGCTACATATAGCTGTCTATGATAATAGACATGATATCTGTATTACCGATTATGTTGATGTTCGTTTGTTTTTCATGAGTCTGCGTTTTGTCAAAATTTTTCTGTTGTTTATTATTTTTATTAAAAATAATTATATATTATCTTAATTAAATACATTTAATTCAATTATTAGTTAATTATTATTATTAATCATGGATACTTTATTTCTCATAATAATTGTAAAAGTTTGTTCAATTTGATAATTATGTGTGATTTATTGGAATATCGTACACCGCCAGAATAACATAAACAACAAGGGACGCGACCCTGAATCTAACCAACTATAGATTGATGCTTACCATAAATCCATTGCCTAATAAAAAAGTAAGTAAACAACATTGCTTTCTGTAAATTTGATGCTAATAATATTGATATAAAACCGCGTATTCGAAACACATTGGTTTCTTTGTTTTTTTGGGAAAGGATTGTATGGGCCTTTCCAAAATTCGCCGCTAGCTTCGACGTGTCGCAGATGAACTGCGACACGAAAAGCGGCTTATTCTAGAACTGACCAATAACGAAATATGCCACTTATGAAACTTGTATCATAATCATGAATAGCTATTATATACAATCCCTAATAAGTTGAAAATTTATGACTACTAGATACTGATTGTAAAGTGACAAATAATTGGATTATCGAATTATAATATAAACAGAATAGCATCGTATGATGCTGTTTTGTTTATATTATGATGCCCCCGCTCGCAATATAAACAAAAAAGCCATCATTATATTCATATCATCATTATAATAATAATAACCATAAAAATTCTGTAGAAATGATGGTAGCTGTCTATGCTAAAGTCAAATTGGACATGATATCTGTATTATCGGCTAAGTCGATGTTCGTTTGTTTTTTTCATGAGTCTGTGTTTTGTCAAATTTTTTCTTTTGTTTATGATTGTGATTAATAATAATTATCATCTTAAAAGCCTTTAATGCAATTAATATTTATTATTATTTATTATTTTTAATCATGAATACGTTGTTATATTTATAATAATTATAAAAATTTGTTCAATTTGGTAATTATGAGTGATTTATTGGAATATTGTTCATTTCCTAGAATAGCTAAAACGGCAAGAGACGCGACCTTGAATTTTCACGGGAAAAATCAACGAAATATGCATTAATGCTTATCATAACTTTATTCCCTATCAAAAAAGTAAGTAAACAACATTGTTTCCTAATAATTTTACGCTAACAGTATTGACATAAAATCGTATTCAAAACTCATTGCTTTCTTTGCATTTTTGGAAAAGGGAATGTATGAAATCTTGTATGTTACTCGCGTTTCCTATGTGGCATAATTCGGAATGGGTCATTCCAAAATTCGCTGCTGGCTTTTCTCTGTGCCGCAGATGAACTCGTGCGTACACTTTTCATCTGCGAACGTCGAAGCCAAGCGGCTCATTCTGGAACAGACCAATACCGAAATTTGCAACTTATGAAATTCGTATCATGAATAGTCATTATTTGAAATCCGATTATATGTATTTGTTTTTTCATTAAGTACTTATTTATATAACATTTTATGAATGTATAGAGAATCTGTAATCTGGACGAAAATTGATTTTTCTAGTTTTAAATAGAGAAAACTCGCAAAAACTTCATCATTTCTTCGCCCACTAAATTATTTCGAATTTTCGTTTTAATAAAAACATTGTTACATCAGCTTTTAGCGCTCGCTCTAGCGCTTACGTCGCTCTAGATAAAAAAGCCACTCATTAAAAATATACAAGTGTCCGAAAATTACGTGCAAATAGTTTCAGACAAGTCTATGTAAAACGTTTATAAAAGCTCAATATTAACGGAGATTTATTTTTTTTTCAAAGAGAATTCACCAATAACTTCTTTGATATGGAAGCAATAATTGTCCTCCAATTTTACATACTTGTTTTCAATAATAAATTATTTCAACATACAAAATTTGGTGAAAAATAGATATTCCTAAATGGCTTAGGGCACTATGGTCATCTACATAATTGTTCAGAACTTTTTTTATCCGTTGACTTTTGCAACCTCCATCCAGTTTATATTGAGCTTTCGAAAAAGTGTTGTATAGACTTCTCCCATTATTTTTGAGTGTAGAATTACCAATGAAGTCATTTGAACGTAATTTCCAGACATTTTGCATACGCGAAAACACGCTCGAGGATTGAAAATGCGATATCTAGAGAACATTTTTCTAGTTTTACGTGTTTAAATAATTTCTATTAAGTATTTATAAATTTATAACATATGTATTTATTTGAGTTTCAATAATTATATAAGTAAATCGTTATAGTTGAGTGCTGCTCTGCAAATTTTTTATAGCGAACGAAAAAATCGTTATGGGAAATTTTTGAATAGGTACTCGACACGACAATATTTGTGTCACACTTATGGTAAGAATGTCCAGGTAGCCCGCGACTAGAACGGGTCCTGGAACTTCCCATTAATACAAATTATTGGTTTATATCGAATATGATCGGGAAAAAAAGAACACTGTTATTGTTGTTTGAAAATCTCGTAATTTTGCCCAAATTAAATGTAATTTTTAATAATTTTCTTATTCATTTTTTTTTGCTTTTGCTGTGACACTTGATGATTTATGAAGAAAAAAAAAAGCCAAACAAAAATAGTTTTTGCTTTTTCTAATCAAATTTAAGGGCTAATCGATGATATTTGTTTACAATGGAGAATTTCTGTTCTAATTACAGTATAGTAAACAACGAAAATGGGATCTTTTATTAAATTCAAAGTGACAAGTGAAGAGACCCATCCTATTACTGTGCCTACGACATCCTGTTCATCTGTTGAATTATTGACACCACATTCATTAGCACCAAGAAACTCATTATCATCAACTATTATTGGTGGTCAGTATTAAATTAAATTAAAACCAAATTGAATTTAATTAATTCCCATTAAAGATTTCTCTTGGATAATTTTAACATGAATATCATCTTCGGTATTAGTTTCAGAAAGCTCTACTAGACGGCGCCGACCGTTAACATTACGAATTATGCCACGTTTAAGCTCAAGTTTACCACCAAAGAGTACATCAGCGCCAACATCTGCAACAGAAATTGACTGGCCACTTAACAGGTAGGATTTTCAATTTACATTATCTAATAATGGAAAACGTCTATATCAATTTCCATTATGAATCTATATAATTTAAGTATGTCTAAATGTATACAGCGTGCATGTGAAAGGTTGAGAAATCTAGAAATATTGATAGGTAAAAAGATACAAGCTATCAAAGTACATAATTTTATTATGTATTGTTTCTTATCGTTTATTGGGCAGTTTTAGTGATTTTGGCATTAAACTCGATATATGGGGGGGTTAAGAATTTGCCATTAATTTTGGTTGAATTTTTAGAGCGTACTTTTATTTTAGTAAACAATTTGAATGAAAAGAAAATTATGCCATGCTGTGTTTATAAAATCTCAATCTCTCGTCTTTCCTCAACAATAATACATCAGTTGATTTGCATTTGATTTCTCAAAGAACAATGAGACTTTGATATCAATTTATTCGCTTTGAATCAGAAATGTTTAAATAGTTGAATGCTGTTGTTAATAATGATAATTATAATTCTTTTTATGTATTTATCTTTGAGTATGATTATAAACATAGGTAGAGTAATGAAATACAAAAGACAAATCGATCTAATGTCATTTCCAACGTTCGTTTAACAACCACATACCTACCTTCAACTATTAATGTTAATAAAACAGGAAAAAGGTAAACGTTGGTTTAGAAGTTTAGGTCTAAGTGGAGGTATTTCGCAAGTGATGTGAAAGATACTAAACAATTACGATAGTCAATAGTAATGATTAATACCGGGTTTGGGTATACATATAGGTACACAGTTTCTCTTGACAATTCTATCTATATAGAAATATGTGAGTTCTATATTGATTTCGATCTCGATCTTTATCTATGTGATTTATATTTGATATTTCTCTATATTTCTCTTCATAATTGTTTTTATTTGTTATTTTTTTTATTTATCTCAAACAGCAAATGTTTATTGTATTGCGCAATTTCTTATAAATTTACAATTCATAGGTAATTTCATAATGTTGATTGATATAAATATTTGTGAAATTTTAATTATAACTGATGGAGAAATTCATTTCAATTTATGTTGAATATTAAATTGAATTTTTGAAATAACTCATTATTTGTCTGTTGCTGTAAATTAAATATTTTAAATATTTTAACGGAATATGACCGGAATTAGTTACATACTTAAGTATGTATAAAAAAATGATAATGCGAAAAAAAAAAGATTATACAGTAAAACGGACAGCCCTGTGACTGGACACTCTCTAATTCCTTGAAATTTTTATACTTACATAAATTCCATAAGTCAAAACCTCAATTGCTATCGAGTGGATCCTTTATTGGACGGACGCGAACATTTTTTCCATCTCTTGGACGGACACTTTTGATATAATAAGTGCGCGGTACATTGCCGTAAGGCGAGAAGCCTTTCTATGTTACCAATGACAAAGTAAGCAGTAGGGTTCTTTATCATGTAATTTCTAATCAAATAATTTATGAGTGAACAAATTCTCAGAGATATTTGCTCAATTTTCCGCTAATAAAAAATTATTTATTTAAGTATCAATAATAAAAGGTGATAATTACATAATTTGAGTTCTAATTTTAAAGCTATTGCAAGAGATTAATAATTTTATTTGAAATTTAATAACGAAAGAGACAAATTTTCCTATTATACTCGTCGATTGCTATTTCCACTTTGAATGATGGAGAAAATTTCCCTCGATGATTTTCCTTTTAACGCTTGCGCACACGTGTAAACACGTGGTGGAGTTATAACCATTTTACCTGACAGTCCTATAGTGTTATCCACAAATAAATGCAGTGCGATCAATTTAGCAATTTTCATGCGAAAACAATTAGAATTAACAATTTACAGTTTTGAAAGAAAAAAGAGGAATTATTTAAAAACCGTAAGACTATTCTTATCTACATTATTAATTGTTTTTTTTTAAGCATTTTGAATATATAATTGAATTTATTGTGTCTGATAAATCTAGGTCTTGATTTATTTAGTTTTTATGTTCTTATAATTAAGTGGTGAAAGTGTGGTAAAAATTGATGATATTGTGTTGAATTTTTGGCTTGAAAAATTAGGCCAGATATCAGTTTATTAGACAAACTTTCCAGTGCATTCATCAATTTATTATATGTATATCCGTTTTTCTATACCGTTTCATGTCATTCCTCTATTAATCCGTGATGTTTTATTATTAATCGTTATTCAAATATTATTTATTCCCATTGTAAATAAGGGCAATACACTTTCTATAATGCATATTATTATAATAAAATAATAACAAATTTTTGTTTTGCGCATTAAAGTTTATTTATTTAACATCATTTTAATATAGATAACTGTTTGATGTCAAGATATCATAATTATTTCGTTATACTAATGTCCTGATATTGTCAGACTTTTTTTCTGTTATGTCATGTCATAATAACATAAACACCTTTCCATTATTTATTTAAATATTTTCTGTTCTATTCTTATTCTTCTTATTATTATTATTATTATTATTATTATTTGAGAT
>JAZBGX010000313.1:21822-34841 GCA_037414775.1 Zonitis immaculata
TGTTCTATTCTTATTCTTATTATTATTATTATTATTATTATTATTATTATTATTATTATTTGAGATAATTTGTTTTGTTCTTCCTCTAATTTCCATTATCAAAGAGTTACAATATTGATTGGAACTTTTATGAAATTATCCTGTTTTCTTTTTGCGTGCTTTTATTTCATGTCAAATTCAGTTGTAATTTAATCCCGACTTTATTATAAAACTGAAAAACGTAAAAATTTAAGTGACACATTTCAATATTTATATGAATAATAAAATAATAACAATAAGAGTGTTGCCATGTCATCTGAAACTTTACAAGTTCAGCCTTTAACTGAACAGGATATTTGTAAAAACAAAGATATGCTAAATATGAAAAATCATCGTTCAACATCGGAACAAGGTCCACATCCTGGCTATCATCTATGGAGTGGTATGAAAAAATCTCGAAAACGTACATCAGCCCCACAAATGGGTGTATCACATAGTGGTGTATGTACAGCTTTAATTTTACGTTCACGCCGGTCATGGCCTGTTGCTCCTGTAACTTCGAAAAGGTGAGTTTTCGGGTGAATATGCAATTTTATAATTACGAAGATAATTGTGAAATTCTATTTTCTACTTTGACGTACCTACTCGTGTTCTTTACTATTCACTACTTTTACTTGCTAACTAACTGATTTTCGGAGGCATATTCTTGCCCTATTTTATATCAAATTTGGAGGACAAGATGTGTGAAAGGTGGTTTACGCATATTTTTGGCAAAAACCTAATTCAGCTCTACTAATTAGATAATAGGTATCTTTTTATCTATTAATATCAATTGGTTCCCATCACCTTATTATATAATACAATTTACCAACTTGAGCACTACAACACAATTTATAAATGTCTTTCCATAACGTACATTTATAATCACATATATTTGGGATGTTTTATTATCGTATATTCTTTCATCTTGAGATTTAAATAAATGGAAATATATGTATAGTATAGCTCGAGAGAAATATTTTCCAAGATAAAAATGAAATTCATTGAATCTAACTAGAATTGGAAACAATCGAAATTATTACAATGAACAACATAAATTTAATGCACGACTTTTTTTCACTGTTCGAAAACAAATTCTACTAGCTCTTAATTAAAAAAAAAAAACAACGAAAAATCCTGCTATTTTTTGTCTTTTTTATTTAAAAAGCGTTCTTCACATTCGTATTATTCATCTTCTATTCCTATTGTTTCGTTTGTTTCTTCGGTAATCATTGAAATTGGACCATTCCCTTATTGCAATTGTTATCAAAGCCTGACATAAACAAGTTATTTAAAATCTAAGGATTTGAGGCCCTTTATTATTGATTTATTTCCATACTAGCTAATTGTGTCAATATTCAATCTGCCAAATAATTGAGCATCAATTTATTCATCCAAAATTTGAATTTGTTGTTAAGTTAGAATGTCTCTCCTTGTCAAGCAAAGATCTTTGTTGTTTTAATAAAGGGTTAGGTTACTTTGGAGATTTGTAGATCCAATAAATATTTAAATCTTTACTATGGAAATTACTTGTTGAAAATTCGTATCAATTATAGTCGGAAATTTTGAATAGTATTATAAAGTCTTTGATAAAGAATTATAACTGAACTATTATTAAACGATAGACGAAATCCTTTTTATAGTTTAAGCTTTTGTATTGTTTTATAGAACAAATTTCATATATACATTTTGATGTTTTTCAAAAAGCATCTGAAGAAAGGTTTCTACTTCTTGATTACTTACTTGATGCCTTGATGTACTATTCTAATCGGAAACTCAATCTTCAGTTATAAGTAAGTACATTAAAGCGAATTCAAATTTATAACTGTATCGTATTGTGGAATCGGTTTTTAAATCCTAATAGGTAAATTTATAGGAGATTGTATATAGTGGAAATTGATCGATTATGAGGTTGAGAGACAAAATACAAATTGAGTAGATATCGACATGTTTTATGTATAAGAGAAATGAAGGAATACTTTTTCGATAACGATTCAAATTTCTGACAATTGATAAACATGTAAATAATATTGTAGGATTTAAATTGCATGAGACATTTTAATGTAATAAGTACCATATCTAACTAATACAAAATTCACTCAGAAATATACTGTTGGAAAATATTGGCAAATAAGAATCACTATTTATACTTTTATACCTTATGAAAAAAATCTAACCAATGACATATGATTAAAATTGATATTGTATAAGTTTTGAAAGTTCTATCGCAGAGCTTTTATACACATTATACTGTATTATTGTTAACATCCTCTTTCATAGCTATTTTGTATGTCAACGTTTATTTTTTTTATTAATCCAAGTTTTTTGAAGGGGTTGTTTTTCTTTTTTATATATGTAAGTAAGCAAAACAAATTCGAATTCATTCAAAAACTCAAGTTTACTAATAATGGGCAGTAAATAGATAATAATGGAATCACTTCGATCACAAGTCCATTTCGGGAGTTTATGCAATCCATTGCTCAATAGAACACATTCGTGTTCCCGATTTTACGAATAAAAGAAAACTATTATAATTAGAATTTGTGGCAATCGAGACCAATGAATGAGATCTACCTAATAAAAAAAAAAAAAAATTGATATTAAAATGCGTTCTGTAGTTATGTGGAAAAATCAAGAAAAATAAAATTCAGTTAAATCTTATTATTTTTGATATGAGAAATTCACTCGTGCTCTGTGTACCATTGTTTATGGTCCACCTGTATATATATGAGTGCTGAGGATCCTTAAGAGTATAGTAATTCAATCAACTTATTCTATGGTTTCTTCAAATTTTCGTATGTTTTCTTTTGACATAATTAGAATAACTTCAATTTTGCAAGATCGACTTTCACCCAAATAAAAATAACAAGATATCGGACAAAAAAAAAAAATAATAACTCTTTGGAAAAATGAATAATTCATGTTAGAATTGTTTCCAGAATGGTTTTTCTATCTTTTTTTTTATTGAGGGTGAAATCAATATTTCAATGATTTGATAACCACCGACAAATTGACTGAAGTATTATATAGTTACATATATTATACAGGATGGATTATTACATTATCTTATATTATATTATATTCATTCTGTATAATATACAGATGGATTATAGAAAACGCCTGAAGCCATAGCTCTGTTATTCATAGAGATATGATAGTACTTCTTTGAACAAAGTTAAATAGTTGATTATCATCTATTTTTTGAGACAGATGCTCAATCAATGCCACTCCTGTATATTTTATTATTTGCAGATACCTTGTTATATTTTCTTTGAAAAACTTCTATGTTATTATATGCTTAAAGTAAGTAGTTATTAAGATATTTGTTAATTAATTATGAGCAATCTCTATGATAAATTGCGTTTAGTCGATTGCTAGATTAACATTAAATGGATAAATTTTGTCTGTTTTTTCTAAATTCCACTTTTATTCAATTTATTCAATTAATCAATAATTATTGGCTTTAGGCATATAATACTGTAAAGCTTTTTTAGAGAGAGAGAGGGAATATAACAAAGTATCTGAAAGTAATAAAATATACAGGTTGTTCCATTTAGAAAACTAAAGTTGATGTAACTTCCGGTGAAAGAGAAATTATCATTGATTGAGCATTTATCTTAACAAATAGATGATAATCAACTGCTTAATTTGGTACTAATTGTAAGAAATATTGCCATATCTTTAGAAATATAATGGAGTTATGGTTCTGGACGTTTTTTTATAATCTATACTGTATATTAGAGTGATAGTTGTTAATTTGTTAATTGAAGAAGAATAAAGCTCATCCATTCAACGAACTGAGTGACTGAAATATAGTTGCCTTGAATAAAAATTTAACGTACCTAATTCTAAAAACGGATGTTATTTTTATTTCACTGACAATATGATTAAACAATTTAAATATTGTTCGTTTCATCATTTCTTTCAAGATAATGTATAAGTATGTGAACTTTTTACTTTGTTTCAGTATTAATTACTATTTGTTCCTAAAGGGTTAATAATTTGAATTAATTAGTTGTGTTAATTCTGACTCTTTATAATTATGGAAAAAAATCTAAATAAAATGGGGAATGTTTTTTTTTTTTCATTAGAGTAACATCGCATATGTCTGTAATTGTTGGTTAATATTAGATTGATAACGTGGATATTATCGCAGCGAAAAGAAAGTTTTTAATTAAGTATTTCTAGGAAAATACCTATTTTTATTATCGAAAATATTGAAAATTAATGACCAATATTTTTTTGTTTATTGAAAATATAATTTATTGCTACAATATTTCACTCCACAGGTCTCTATATTGGAAAAGTTTCCATTACAAGAATTGTATAATAAAATAAGAATTTTCAATTGTTACAATAGAAATGAAAGCCTATGATTAGCTCGTTTGATAAACTTGAAATTTAAAATTTGGAACAAATCGAATACTTTACTCTGTACAGTGTGATAGAAATTTTCCGGTTTTCAGGAAATTCAGTCTTTAGATTCAATTGTACAACATTCATCAACTATCTACAGCTTATTTGAGGATCACTGTAAATAGTCAGCAAAACAAGAAAACCTTTTTACTAGACATTTCATAATAAAAATCGAAAATGTTATTTATTGAACCTACAGGAATGAAAAGATTCGCTATTCAATTGTTTCGAATACCAATCAATCAATCGATCAAAAAACTAAACAGCATATGAGACAAAGATGGAAAATTTTCATCAGATCCTTGATAGCCGAGCTGTGGATACAATCAATAATATACCTATATAATAAACTATCTTGGCGACCCTATTCGAGTTGTAAATTGGGATTTATTGTGACCTCACTTTTCAGACATAAATTTACTTGTTTGATCAAAAAACAAAAACGCGCAAAGCTATTATTGACATTTTTTTTCTTCGACAATTCTCTTTCAAATTGGAATGTATTGGATAGGAAAAAATTCTACACAGCATTCTCAATATTTAACTACAATATAAAGAAAGTACTTATTGTCATTCGACAATAATGCGACTCCATTGAATAGATAATCAAGTGGAATAATTTTTGTGTTCATGTGAATTTAGAAATTTATCCAGTTGATTATTTTATTTCCCCATTTGACTTACAATTGGGATTAGAATAGATTTAATTTGTTATTTACACTTTAGATTGTCCTTTGCTATCGTTCTCTTCTTTCTATCGTCATTATTCATTTTATAAACGCAACTCGCCTTGTCAAATAATTCAACAACATTGTGCAATCCGAAACTTGAAAAATTTACCAACAATCTCAGTTATAATATTTCCGATACACAAGCGTAGTGAATTAATTATTAGTCTTGTAAACATATCTTTAATCCATAATTTCATTATACATATAGTTTAGTATTATAATACCACCTAGTAAACAGCACCCTTCGATTTTGCGGGGTCTAGTTCTTTTTTTTACCCTTCCTGATAATATTTCGTTGGAAATTCAAGTTGTTCTTTTGAAATTCATAAACTTCATTAAGAAACTAATGTTACCTATTTTTGTATTTTTCAATTTATCCACGTTTTGAGGGGTTACAGTCCCCAATATGTAATGTTTGCACAAGACGCATTATTAGCAGTATTTTCGTAACAACATAAAGGCTAACCGGCAGCCAAAATGTTGCTTTTAATGATAAAAATACTCGAGAAAATGGAAATATGGAGGATTGTGTGATTTAGGGTGTACAGTATTTCACAGTACATATAAATTACAAATATGATAGTCCGTGAGAAAATGCTAGAAGCATACCGGTTTCGAATTACAATCGTATTCATTAAATCCCAACGTCTTCATAATATTTATTGTGTGTTGTTATATTTCCCTCAATTTTTGGAATTTCACTTTGTAAGGAAAATTCTTATTTAATATCGTATTTTTCGATAATACATTGAGATTGCGTGAACTTCAGTAGGATTTGACCAGTTCAAGTTTTGTTACATATCTAAACACAAGCTTTCTGTTGTTTGTGTGCAAATAATACTCCAATTTCCTCTTTTCAATGTATTGCATGCCACGATCACAATAAAATCATTGTAGATATTTATACAATAGTTGCTTTCAATATAGCGCTATCTAGTGAAGAGTTCTGGAGTCAGATTGGAGCTTTTATCTCGGACAACAATCAAAAGATTTTATTATTTTGTGTGGATGCCTGTTTACTCATTATCCTTGAATAGTTCTATGATATTATCGTTAGAGGTCGCAGTTTGTTGTGCAGGAATTACAATAAATTCTTTTGGAAATTTCCAGGATAATTTTTTAGGAATGATTTTAAGAATTTTCTATTAATCACAGTTTGACGTCAATATAACTCTGTAATATATTATTCAAAAGTTTGAGAGGTTGTTGGATTTCATTGAATTGACAGAAAAAAAAGTATTTATAATTCTAACCGTTTTGAGTACGCTTTCTATTCATATTTTGGGGGAAGTTTAACATATTTGTGGTAAGAAAATTATTGTACTATGATATTGGAACACAAGAAGGTCAAGCACCAGTTCACTTTGGATACTAGGTAGGGTGAGAGCAACAGGCTGCAAGATCAATAAAACTACTGCTTTTATACTACCCCTATATTCTATCCACAGAGCCAGCCTTTACACTGTTTATAATCACTTCTCATACTATCTCTGTCTGACTCGATAATTTTTTTTATAAACCAAATAAAACTGAATCTAAATTTATCAAGTTATAGGATCTATAATTTTCCAATTACTCCACAGAAGTATAGAAGTAATTTTTAATCGTAGAATAATTAATATGAAAATTAATTCGAAACTAATTTGATAATTTTGGCGTTAAATAAATTAGTAAAGCTCTGTTCAAATTGAATTTGGGGCCGTTCTAAATAGAAATGGTTGAATTCGATCAAAACGGATGATAACTAAGAATCGTATAATTTACTAATTCTATAGTTAATTCTGGGTCGGTTGTCATCACAATGAGAATAACTCAAAAACTGGATGCACATGTTGAAGTATGTTTGATGGTTTTTTTCAATTCTAATTCTAATTGTTGGTTGTTTATCGTGATTGATTATTGAGACAGATTTGCGGAGCATATCTCAAGGCTAATAATAAAATGTAATTACTTATTTTTAGCGTCAAGACTTTTTAATGGAAAATTGCAATAGCCTTCAACATCAATTTTATTTATTTATTTATTCATTTGTTATTATTATTATTATCATTTTGGTCGATTGTAATGGACAAGGTTGACAATAAATTTTTTAATCATTAGAAGCTTGAAATAGACTAAAGTTGATATAGTCCCTTTTTTCATTCTTCCGTCGATAAGAATTGATAGAATTTGAATGGGATTTTATCGAAATAAGTCCATCATAGTTTGTCTGCAGTTATAGATTGGAGATTTTTTTACAACAAATTTCAAATTAATTATACGGCAATCATACTCATTACCTTGAATTTGTTTTTATTCTAGTTATAGAAGAAAAAAAAAACCTGCCAACTGTATACAATTTTTTTCCAACTCCAATCTTATTAGGGTTATTAGTTTTTTGTATTGGAATTATGGAATTTATGTATGAGATAAGGTTGCTCCTATATTTTTATCGGTAATCTCTGTTGGATAACAAAAATTCTTGTCGATTCCTAGAATTTTCTTTTTCTATTTATTTTCAAAAACATATTTATCTTTCAATTTTATATCTATTTATTTTGTGAGAGACTGTTGAATTGACTATATATGAAAAATTGCTCAAAGGTTTTTATAAAATCCACCTGAAAGAGACAGGGAGGAAATCAGATGATGGGTGAGATGGTGGAAACATGCGCTTCATTTCTCTACCCCTTTATAATATCGACCATTTTATAATATTCGAATCATATATAGAATTTGAAGAGTCTTCTTAATTCATCAAAAACGTATTATTTAATCAACTGATAACCTATTGAAACAATCTTCTTTTATCTTCGTTATTAATAATCGTTCATCTTTTATAATTGATTAAATTAATAAGCAAAGACCGTACCAGTGAAAATTCTGTGAATAAATGTGAATTCTTCATCGATCATAATCATAGGGCCTTATTCTATACCTTCATCTTGAACATGTTGAAAACGAAATGCAAACTCTAATGTAGGCATGATTATGAATTAATGAAAGTTGTCTTCATTGTTCATATTGTTGTGAATATAATTTCTTGGATCGAAGATATACGAAACTTCAGTTTGTCTTAGAAGAATGTAAAAGTAATATCGGGACAAAAACAGCGCACTTTTTAAAATAACAAAATTGATGTCTATTTTGGTCAAGTATTATAAATCGTGCAGTTATTAATTTATAAAAATGGGAGAAGTGTTTAACAAGAAAAAAAAAAAAATACTGGGAGTAGATAATGATAATTAAGAAATTGGGACTTGTTTGATTTCATTGTGACCCGGTATTATATTTACAATATACATATACGCATATATGTACCTATATATATTCTTATATTTTGTATGAAACAATTTAACACGAATTACGAATGACTAGTTTGAATTATACGGCTATAGAAATTGTAGGGGGGTAGAAAAATATAGAATAATATCATGCGTTGTGTTTGTTAAACAAGCGATATATTTTGGAAAGTGAGATATTTCAGGAAATCGATTTTCAAAATGTAAACCATTTCAATTCAAAATTCAGTATACCTATGTATTTACCCAATTTGATATTTCAAATTCAATTAACTCTAAACAAATAAGTTGGAATCATTTTCTAATTTCGTTTGGATAAAAATATATTATCAACAAATATTTTCAAACGCTACATATGTTTTTATTTCAGTTCATTGGAAAACTATTACCATGTTTTTGTTTTTGATAATTAAATGTCGATTCGTATGAAGTTATTTCTACAATGTGTAAAAATTGAATTGAAATATAATTTTGATTGAATATTACAAGGTTGATTTCCCGAAATTCCAAGGGTTTTTTCCTGATTATTTTTTTTTTCAATATTACTTCTTTCACATTTTGAACGGCCACAAAAATTCTCCAGCTTTCATTGACTAAATTCCAAATAGATTGTTGTTTAAAAAAAATGTTTGATAGGAATGTAATCTTGATATTTGATGAAGTTTTTGGCTATATACATATGTCTTATAAAGCTTCTATTAGTGATCATAAAATATGTTCTTCCCTCATTTATTAACAATTTTCTATAATAAATGTGATTTTTTATTCATTTCAATAATTTCGAATAGTGCTACATATTTATAATCGAATTGATTTCTAGTGTAATTTTCTATTTGAACGAGTCGTTTCAGTTTGCATATTGAAATTGATTCGATCAAATAATATTCAACAATATCTCCGGTGAAATATCAACACGTTTTCCAGTAATGATTATCCATTCATATCGTCAGTATTTTGATGAATTCCAGCTGAATATTCATTTTTAATGAATAAAATGATTGAGATTGGAAAATGTAGAATAAATTTTGGAAACTTATAAGTTCCCTTCATAGCATCATGAACATATTTGCCTTTAGAATTCCTTCGAATTATTGACTAAACTTTATTTTGGGCTTTCTATACAAAGATTTTCTCATTTGAATTTTAATTATCTATTCTCCCCCCCCCCTAATCAAGTCGTGTCTTCAATTTAATGAATTTATAGAACAAATATTAATAAATATAGATAAATAGAATTCTTAATAGATTCATTTATAGTATGAATAGAAATTGTGATAAAATATTGTAGAATTGGAATATATGTAGATTTTCATTTGTTATTTAATAAAATTGACAAGAATGACAAGTTCGAACAATTTCATTAAAAGACTTTTAATCTTATCATTGATCTTGTGATTTAATATTTAATTTGAGTATCGATTTTGATCGTCATAGTCAATAAATTATTAATGTTTAATCAAATCCGTTTACCAGAAATGGGAAAAAATTTGTCTTTTTTTTTGGTTATTACAGTTGATTTTCTCTTTTCCTTTTCTATTCAAGACAATGATAAACGATGTTATATCCTATAAAAACTATAGACAGTAGTTGATTTGGGCTTGGGGCGCCACAATTTAAAGGACGGAAAAATTTCGGACTCTACCATAAAATATACAGACAGTGTAACGTATAAATTCAATAATTCAGAGGGGTAAATCGCTTTTAACTTCGACGCAGAGAAGGTATCGAAACATTTGAAAATTGGTGGTGCAAGGAGATTTTGTAAAGGAATAAAATTCGTAGGTGAGAAATTTATCATCTCACCCTTGTAGCATCTCGCACTTCTCAATTAAGAGTACCTACAGTAAGGGCACAATATTAGAGCAGGCCTAGGGCGCCCTTACAATTAATTATGTTGTCTCGTGTTATTATTATACCTAGTTGTTTAAATAATCCACTGTAATATAAATGACTCATCCAATGTTTTCAATTTCATGTTCGTGATATGTTCATTATTATTGTCACTAATATTAGAACTGTAATCAATTTTGTTTTTAGGTAATCTAAATTGATTTACTAAATGAATTTCGAATAATAATAATAACATGTTGAACGCTGTATTTCTTAAATCTAGAAAAACTGTCTTGTTTAGATAAGGTATATTGATTCGAAATTGGAATTCATTATTTTTATATAATAGGCAATATCATACATTATTTATGTATAAAGTTATGATACCTAATTTGAAATTTTATCGTGTCAGAAGCGAGATATTGAAAACACAAAAGCATCATGTCTACGAAAAAGCGACCTCGGAGATTTTTTGGAATGAATATTCAATAGATAGATACCGTTATTTGGGAAGCCTGATGCTGTCACGTTACACTCTCTTGCATAAAGAAAATACCATCAGAACTAATTATTTGTTTCAAGGCATATTGATCGAACTCCTCCATTAAGCTGTTTGTGGCCCACTTTAAATAAAATTTGATTATTTTCCACTACAAACGATTTTATTGATTGTAGTGAACTGTATTTTTTTGTGGTACCTCTGCTCACGAAGATATCTTTGATAGTACGTACTAAAGATAGAGGACGTTTGTAAATTGGGTCTCACCCAGAACCGCCTTCTTTTCCGCTTTAAGTTTTTTATTTGTCGGTTTGGTGGGAACTCGGCATAAGTTATCAGATCCATATTATATAGTACATCAAAAATTTGTATGCTTCGCTTAAAATGAAATGGCAAATTACAATAACTTTTCGAGCAAAAGATTCTTCGGATCGGTGTAGAACTTGCTTTGAATTTCTTCTTTGAGAAAATCTACATGCGTCAATTTCACTTTTGTTCCCCATCTTATTTATACAATTTTGAATTTTTCCACAACTAAGATGACTATCGATTCATCACTTCTCTTGGTATGAGCATTATGGTATTTACCACAAATGAAATAATGCTCTTTACAATCAAAAGCGGGTTACTGTATGATGGAGCGAGCTTATTGATCATGCTTATTGTTTCTCCTTTTTTTAGTTATCAACGTACATTTTATTCTTCCTGGATCTGTGAATATTACTATTATTATTATTATCATCATCATTATTATTATTATTATTATTTACATTTTCATTGAAAAACTTTTTTTGTTACGTTATTTGCTTTCGAGTTGAAATTTTCCATGGAAATTCTCTCGCAATCTTTAATATTAATTATTTTTTATTTCATTCTGGCATATATTCAAATTGTATGACAACAATATTGTTTACGAAATATTTTTTTTAACTTCCTAATTTTTTTGAAATATATTCTCCATTCTTTATTGTATTTATAAGGTTATAAGGTTATAAAGGGACTTAGAATTTGGAACAAACAAAATTTATATATTTTTTGTCTTCTTTGAAAATAATATCCACTAAAGTTATATTCCTAGAAACAAAGCTGCATAATAAGATAAAGTAGAATTTTCCATAGACCAGGTTGTAGATCCATCCTAATATTTCACCATCCATAAAATATAAAGTGTCGTAATAAAGTACATTAATAAACATTTGCAGTCCTAATATTGGAATTTGATTCGCTCAACATACCTATTTCAAAAAAATGTAGAAAAGTAAAATAATAAAGAGACTTATCTGCTTATCTTCGGGACATATACGGAAATTCTACAATAGGTATATAATTTCAGGAATAAAGTGATTAGAGAATGCATCAATAACTTGTCTTTTCAAGATTTACTATTTTGAGAAATCATAGTTTTAATATCTAGAATGTTGATGGAACTATCTTTGAAGAATTTGGTCATAAAATGCCAAAGAATTGCCAATTTCATTCGAAACACGCTAGAGATTTCTTCTTCGATAACTAGTTGTCATTCATAGAAAAATAACGATTGTTATTTTATTTTTCATCATCTTCAAATTAGAAATGTTTGGGGATTCAAAACATGTTCAATATAAGCTCTAAGGTAGTGATATTGTTTTTAATCTAGTTTTTCATCAAGAAACTTGTAATCCTCTAGCAATAAGGTATAGAATTGGAAAACGTTGATGATACCATGAATCATTTACGATATTTGATCGACAATTTCAAGACGAGCCACAATAGGAACGGAACATATCGATTTTATTCGTTATTATTTGTTCGTATTATTTATTATACTTCTTCTTTATCTAACCAGTTCGTTCTAATGGGACTTATGATACCTGTGATTTTTCTTTGACTGCTGAATTCATATTATCATTGTTTTATTTTGATTTTAATTTTTATACGTCGTATTATTGATATTATTAGTGTCGTGCATTTCGATTACCGAAATCATAAACCCAGAATTATAGATAATCATCCCTTTTTTCCAACGTCGTGTACCGACGCCATAGACGACATTAAAGCCGAATAGCGCCACTGACGGCGTCGTTTAGTACTAGCCCAGCTGTTCGACACGACGTGTGCGGCGGCATAATACCCTCACAACATTGTCCACAAACATCACATTAAGTTCGCCGCTAAATTTAGATTTATTTCGATCCGATTCAGTTATTGATAATGAATATGAAAAGAATGTGATCATTTCGGTAATTCAATAAACATAAAATAAAT
>JAZBGX010000314.1:0-23487 GCA_037414775.1 Zonitis immaculata
CCATGTTTAAAATGCGCGTGGATGCTGGACCAGGGTGAATGTCCTGTTAGTTATCTTCCCGCTTCTTCCTTGTTGTTGTTGATCCTTAATCAAAAGGTGATATTTCGGCAATCAATAATTACTAGATAGATATCAATATTTTGACTTTTATTGAAAGCTTGCAATTCATATTTTATTCCATTCAGAGCCAAAATCTATGAAAAATGAAAAAAGAACCATATTAATACGACTTAATATTACTGATATTATTGTTTTATGTTTTGTATGTAGTTGAATTGGAAAAGTTGATATGGCAAAGCTTTGAGTTTTACTCAATTTCCTAATAAACTGGGTCAAGATATTTGTTTGGAATTTAGACAATTCCATTTATTACTACAGTCATCCAAATTTTGTATTATAGTTTTTATTTGATCAATTCTAACCATGTCGATATGATCAATTATTTACGAATATAATTGCATAATAATTGGAAATTAATAAAGTTATTTGGTTCTGGAAGTGTCAGCAGTAGATTGAAATTTGATCGAGTAATAGCAAAATTTCTAATGATTGAAATTGATCAATTTTTTATTTGTTAATTAAACAATTTTATGTTTGGATTGTACTTATGTACAATTGTACAATACATAAATTGTGAAATTGAAGAAAAAACACTCATTGATGACTATTGTTATTTATTAGTTGTGTGGAATGGGGGAGCTTTTTTTAAACCAAAAAAAAAGGACAACTCAGACTATTAATATTATGCAAATTTATATAAACGCAAATCATGATCCAAAGTTATTTGAATCCACTGTTTTGTTTCTATTGTTATTGTTGCATTCAAGATAAATTTATGACCAGTAAATAGATAGTACCGTAGGTTAAGGATTTGATAGATCCAATTGATTTTCTTGTTTATATAAAATACTAATTAATATTGCAGCATATATTTGTTTTGTAATCAACAAATTTGATGCATAATGAAATGAAATGCAATGCTTTTTATCCTAAAATGTCAATATTATTATCTGTAGATTACAAATTTTTAATAATTTATTTATAATACATTTGTATGTTTTTACTTTTACAATCACTTATGTATAGGTCGACAATATCTGACATTGGTGCAAAATATTGTTTGTTGATCTAAATTTTTATTGTGGTTGTGTTTAATTTTTTTCGACTACTTTCGTTAGATTAATGTTGGTTAATTACCGTCATTACAGTTGTAAGATTCCTTTTTTTTTGTTGGGTTTATTCGAAATTTGATCAACAGGTTCTTGAGGAATGTTTTTATAGTATTTAGTACTAGCAGTATCCGTTTATGTTGTTGTGCTATTTTTAGACGATACAGAAAGTTGTTGAACTAGTTATATGCATTTATAAATATCATGGAATTATCTCTAAAATTTCTGAATTAATAATTGATTGATAATATTAAAGATTTGGATAGATAGATTGATATTTTCTTTTTCAAGTGGTTCCTAAGAAAATTAAATTTTTTTTTTTTTTTTTAATCAATTTCAGCGGGTGTAGAACTGATTTTACATAATGGTCAGTGACTTGTTTCTATTCCAGAAAGTTCATTGTAATCTCAAGGTTGTTTTGATGACACTCTTTGCACAGTTTATAAAACTTAGTTTTGTCTGTTTTACTTATACACGCATAATATTTAATTAATTAATTAATTATGATTTATTTCTGTTTAAATCAGGCCATCAACATCATTTAAACATCTTTATAATGAATTAATTTTTTTATTAATGATTTAAATATATTCTGTTTTATGTTTTTGCAGATTTTAGTTAGTCTAGAAGTTGCACCACCTCCTGTCCCATCATGTTTTCCTTCCATAGGCCTAAAGTGTATCGTTCATCAACAGGGTGTTGTATTTGCAAAGCCAAGTCTAGTAGGTATGTCAATAATTTCAATTTCAATTTATATCCGATACAATAATAATAATAATGATAAATTATTGCTCAGTTCAAGATTCACGGATAGTAAGAAATATGAGGATGATTTTTTGGAATGTTTCAAATTGTCGGAGCCAAGGCAAGGTGAAATATGTAATGCTTGTGTTTTATTGGTGAAACGTTGGAAGAAATTACCGGCCGGTTCTGATCGAAATTGGAAACATGTATGTTATTCAAATAATAATAATAATAATTTAGTAACAACAAAAAAAAAAAACACTGAACAAAAATTATTTTTATATGAATTTAATAAAAATACGATTTAAATCATAGTAAGATATGATTGTTCTTTTGTTTTCTCTCAGAGAAGTTGTTTATACAACGAACATTCAATTGTTAAAATTTTTTTGAATCAATTCGAAAATGTTTTCACAAACTAAAATGCATTTATGGTATTCTCCTTTAACACAACAGGTAGTTGATGCACGTGCTGGACCTGGTATGAAATCAATGTCTAAATTCAAAAGTAAGAAAAAATTAGAAGAGGGTCAAAATAACAATCATCACAATAATAATAATAATAATACTACTAATAGTAATAATAATGATAATAGTGTTATCAAAAAGAAGAAAGATTTTGAGCGTGAATATAGTCCAACATTATCTGATAAAAGTAATGATGATATTGAAATGAATGATGTTGATGATTTATGTGAAAATGGTAGTCAAAGAAGTGGTAGTTCATCAACACGTACAGAAAGTCCTGGTAATAGTGATTGTGAAACTGATAATAATCATATCAATAATAATAATAATATTGGCGATAATGATAATAATATGAAAAGTCGACGACGAAAAGGACCAGCCAAGCGACGAGAGAATGGTGGTCTACCAGAAATTAGTGATTTCATTAATTCGAATTATTGGAAACGGTAATTATAATATTTCTTTTAAATAATTCGGTATATTTATAATTATTATTTTATTTTTTTTTATAGAGAAACTATTTGTTGCGGTGTTATTTTTCGTGGATTGTGTGGTGAAGTGGCTGTTGATTGTCGGTTTTTAAAACCATGTACAGCTCGTTTGGCTCAATGTAAATTGAATAATAATAATAATGATAATAATCATAATGGTAATGGTAATAAAAATGATAATGGTATAACAAAAGTGTTTAGCGACAGTAGTTCAGACTCAGGTTATGATGAGTCTTCAAATCATGGCGCAATAGTTGATAGTGCCTTTAAAAAAGAACAAGTTAGTATAGAGAATCATAGTCCAAATACACAAAATAATTGATAAAAATGCTCTCTTTTTTTTTTAAACAACAAAAGTAATCATACGTTTTTTAATTTATTATTTGAGTTTTTATTTTCTTTCAATCATATTTTTTTGACAAATTTATGCCTTTCTTGCAGAACTCTATTTAAACCGCCAATTTTTTTTAGTTACCTCAAAATTAACCAGTTTTTGATATTGTTATGTTTTGCTTTATATAAAATATATATTAATATTATTATTGTATATCAGAGAGGTACTTAATTTGTTCAAATTTTTGCACAAATTTTATTTAAATTTAAATCTTTGTACAAATACTTGTATAGTCAAGTTAATTATTACTTTTTTTTATATAAAAAAATAATAATTGTAACCAATTATAATAAGCAAGGAATGCATAAATGTCTTCTCTTGCTGACAGTACAAATAATTAAAAGTACACTATATAAGAAATATGTGCCAATTTCCAAAATTAAGCTCAATTTTTTGTTTTGTTTTATCAAAATATTAAAAGAAATAAAAAATGTCATTTTGGAAATTGAACATTCAACTGTCTTAAGGGATTTTTCTTTTGAAGAAAAATTTAGAAATAATGGATTATGGATGGATATTCCAATTCAATATTGTTGTTGATTGGGTCCAAGAAATTTCCAAAATTTTTTTGGTTAACTTTATCTAATTATTATATTATTGGTCGAATCAAAAACAAAAATAAAATACAATTGTATTTAGACTATTTTACAAAAAATAAAAAAAAACAATTACAAATTTTACTGCCTTTTTTAACTGAAATAAAAATAAACATTTTGTGATTTTTGAAGAAATGACAAAAATCGTATTTTTGGAGCAGTGTAACTTAAATCTAATCATTTATTATTTGTACCATTCCTCGAATTGTGATTGATTTCATTACATCATATATTATACTTATATTTATATATATATAGTTATATATTTATGATGAAAAAGGATAAAACAACAAAAAAAATGTATAGTATTTATTTTAAATTAATTTATTTTTGTTATTAATTATTATAAATAATGTATTTTTTTTCCTCTTCTATAATTGTTATTTAAGTTACCCTGCTTTAAATAATCTAGACTGATTAGGTACTAGATGATTTTTAATTGTTTTTTTGCTTGTCTTTTTTAAAAACAAAATATAAACAAAACAAAAAAAAAAAGAATTATGAAGCAATATATTATTAAAATATTATTTCTTTTATAGATTTTAAAGAAAGTAAATTAAAAAAATAATAACGAAAAAAAACTATTGATCATATCGTAATTGTGGTGTCTTGAACTACTGCCAAAAATATATTGTATTTTATAACTCATCAAAAAAATAACTAAATAATAATAATGATAATGCTAATGAAGAAATTACTCAATGATGTTTTTATACAATTATTATTATTATTATTTATATATTTAATAATTATTATAGAAAATTGCCTATAGACTGCAAGCCTAGTCGTTTGTATAATGGTGTAATAATTGCAATTTATAATTGAATCTCTTGTTTTTGTTTTCTTCTTAAACAATATATAATAATTGGCATTATTTTTATTTTATATTTAACAATTAGTGAATATAGATGAATCAATCTATTATTATTATTATTATTATTATTATTATTATTATCATTATTGCCGTTTGTATTGTTTCACAAAAATTATTTATCTTTGTCGAATGTTTTGTATGGTTTTGTATAAAGATCGTTCAAATTTGACAATTTTTATTAAAATAAATTTAGAAAACAAAAAAAAAATACAATGAAATCGATCTCAATCGTTTTGTGAAAATAATTACATTCTTTATTAATTAATTGACTAATTCATTGATTAATTAGAGAATACTAATAATAAAGTATTAAAGAAATTATTATTATTATTATTATTGATATAAATATTATTATGTATATGTATTTGATAAGAATTTTATTCGTAGAAATGTAATTTATTTCATTATCATTATTGATAGAGGAAAAATTTTGTAATATTGGCTAGCTTGATTTTATTTGTTAAGTTTATATAGAAGAAATTTACACATATTACAAATATTCTTCCAAAATTTTGTTTAATTTATTGAAATAAAGTTGACTATTTGTAGTAGTGTATGGTTGCTGGGAATGTTTTAAGCCAAATTTTTTATATATAAATTTATATAAAATTTTATAAACATGTTTTTAAAAGAATTAAATTATCATGTAATTCGTGTACAATAATTTTCGTACACTTATTTTTGATATAAAAAAAAAACAACCACGAAAATCGATAAATAAATAAATAATATAGCTAGCCAATAATTAATATAACATTCTAAATTTTATCACATTAATTGACAAAACATTGTTACAAATTATGCAATAATAATATTAACAGCAATTGTTATTGAATAATTATATCACGGAAGGTTGTAATTTGAATGTGACGAAAAAGGAAAAAGAAAAGAAATTGCGTGTTTTTTATGTGTGTGTGAAACAAAGTTTCCTTACCTATTAATAATTATATATATTTCTTTTATAGGAAATGTTTGAGCAAAATAACTATATTCAAAAATTTGTAGTTTTTCTTTTAACATTTTTAGATGAACAAAAGAATAATCGTAGAATTGTTTAATTTAGTCCTTGATTATTGTGAATTTTATTGATTGTAATTGAGTGTGTTTTATAAAGATTCCATACAATGTGAGAATTCAATTGATGTAATTTATAAATAAAGTAAATTTATTTAAAATATTTTTTTTGAATTATCTCTAATTCTGACTAGTCTCGTAAGGTGGCACTACAGCTACCAATTAAACAGCTGATTAACTCGAAACAATTGTCAAAAGATATTTCTAGGTTATAAGATAAAGTAGGATAGATATATCTAGATTTTCCATATAATAGACAAAGATAGGTAGTAGGTTTAGGAAAATGGCAGGAGTAGGTACAACAAATTTTGATTGTTTAGAAATTAAAACTCGTAGTATAGAACAAACCCTTCTACCCCTTGTTAAACAGGTAATATCTGATTAGATGCTTTATTAGAATAATTATTTTGTGAACAAAAAAAAATTTTGCATGTATTGTTTTCCTAATGAAAAATGGGTGTGCTCGTTTGACAAATTAATTAGTTTATAAAAAACTATGCAATTGTTTTTATCCTAATTATTGAAATAGGATTATTAGAATATAAAATAATTGATATTTAATCATATAGTTTATTATATAAATTATTTTTTGAGGTTAGGTTTTTTGTTTATTAGAGACATGTGTTTGTTGTTACGCAAGCGTAGTGAATTTATTATTAAACAAAAATCATCAGGTAAGTTAGTTTATTATCATTTTAACAATAATAATCCATAACAATCGATGATTAATACAATTTTAACCGTGTTTTTTCAATAGAAATAAAGGTTGCTAGTAACCTAGCGCATCCACCAACTTTCAATATGTTCCATCTTATACCTATTTAGTGGCAATGAAACCAGGCTACAAGCCCTAATTTCTCAATTTTGTCTTTGAAGAAAACTCAAATTTCCATAATTGATATGATTACTATCGATGCAGAATTTGGGATAATTTTGAACTCTATACCGTTCCTCGTTTGACCGAAAATGACATCTTTTTTGTTATTGCAAACATTATGCTAGATAGTTATTTGCACATTCGTATAATGCAATAAATTTGCTCTTTGGCAATATAAAATGAGTCGTTGTTTATATTGGAAATTTTTTTAAAATTGCAAAAATTTGTCTGAGTCGTGGTTTAGGGGTGAAATGATAAGCACTATGCACTCTTTACTGTTATTGACTGAAAATATTCAATGTTTATATCTTTGATCAGAGAAAATCCAGGTAGGTTTTGTTTGTTATTAATAGTATAGGTACGGTACTCGGACGTGTAAGAAACAGTACAAACGGTTAAAATTCCGAATATAAATACTGTAAAATAGAGATAAAAAGTAGACGTGCAGAAATAAACAGTTAAATAACATACCACATCAGCGACGAATGACACTACGATAGTTCTTGGTCGTACCAAGATTAGTGACCGTTGGAGAGAACGATTCTTTACAACAAAATTAACAGTTTTTTCAGGAATTTTCAGATTAAACTTTAGTTTAATATTGAATTGATGAAGAGCAAATTTGTTATATAATGCGATGATGGAAAAATATACAGCATACCATTTAAAATAAGAAAGTAGATAACATTTCCCGCCTAACTAGATGTTGTATATACCTTGTAATCATTCAACATTTTTTATCAATACTTTTAAGTAATTCCTCAAAATTTGAGATGTTTTCTTCAAAAAATTGGTTTAATTATTACCTGTTATACATAGATTGTCCTGAATTTAGAGGGCGACTTGAAAATAGGTAGAAAAGTTCTCATAATTGTGGTTGATAAACGAACTATGACCCTCCCAAGCCGGAAATTTGAGAACGTTTATTTATAATATCTCATATTTGTAGCACTGGATGCTTCATTAGTTGTTGTAAACAATTCGATAATATCATCAGGATTGTTTTAAATTTGAGGTGGTGTGTTTATAAATTTTACTCCAAATTTCTTGTGCATCAATTTTTTTTTCTTTTTATAAATTCTTAACGATAATGGGCAGTTTACTTCCTATTTGTGAGTCTAGAACACACTATTGTAATATTGGCCCTTAATTTCGGGCTACTGTATATAAAATATAAATTTCGTAAAAACCCCGGCGCATCCACCAATTTTCGATTCATTCCCACTTCAACTATAATCTTCTAATAATAAAACAGATCGATAATGATAAAACCTTGGATTATTCTTATTTTATCAACAACAAGATGGTGTGATAATCGTTAATTAATTTCGAAACAATACAAAAACAAGCAAGAGAATTAAATTGAAAATTGTCAAATAATCAATAATTACGTGAATTTTCATCAACCTTATCTACCTATATATGTTAAATGTTGGTTTATTGATTCAAAACAACACTATTTGGATATTAATTAATTGTGAATTGTTTACATTCATGTATGCTTATGATATTGCATGTACATATATTTATTTAGTTGGTGAATAAATTTCACCCAAAACTAAATTTCCTTTCTAAGCTTTAGAAATTCAGTAGATTAAAGTTGTCGATTGTTATATATTCATATCTGAAATTTATGTTAAACGATTTGAAAACTTATATGAAAAGCATAGTTGAAAATTTCGTTTCCATTATTATTATTTTAATAGAAAGTTTTAATTTTTAAATTTCGCTATTCAAGACAAAAGATATTTGTTCATTTATATCAGTTTGTGTAATTTCCATGTGATTGAAACCTTATTAATTTTTTTCAATAATTGTATTATTGGATATTTCAAGAGGGTATCATTTAGGTTTCGTTACGTATTAAAAGTTTTCTTTCAAAAAATCTCAATTTTATTGTATGTATAGCCGATTCAATTTTAGATTTAAAAAAAAACCGGGTCAGTTTTGCGTTTGTTCGTTGTTTTTTTTTAAATTAATTAAAATGCTCTTTCAATGGAATTCGGTGCGTTCTTTGTCGATTCACATCCAACCCTTTTAATGTTTCTCCACTTTTAATTATTTCAAGTTCCTCAATACCCAATTTTCGCGATAGATTTTGTAAAATTCCCATAAATAGTAAAACATTGATTAGAAATTTTGGCAAGTTTGTTTGCCAAGATTTTTCTCGTTTGCGCAGTAAACATCCTTCTACAATAGCATCAGATTTAGTTTTACTAGGGCGATCTTTGAGCTAGGAATTTTCCGAAAACAAAAAATAATTATAATTCTTGCAAAAATGGGAATAATTAATTCAATTATACCAAAATCAAGATCTAGATCTAGATCAATCTCTGTAAGTTTAGATCGAAATTCATTTATAGTTTTTGATTCATTCCATTATAATAAAATTCCAGTTAATACATAGAGAGACAGAGATAGAGACAAAGCTTTGCTGTACATATTTGAAATAGGCGCTTTTTTCACAATTTTCACAATAGATCATGTAAGTATTGTAATTGAATTTTCATATTCATATATTCATATTTCAAAAAAAAAAAAACTTCTACCTGAAATTTTACGGACGTACTTTTGAAGTTTCGATTTTGAAAATACATACGTAATACGTACGTTCTGTGTGTCCGGGCCGTTAGAAATTCTAAATCTGGTACTGCGGTTATAATATCAACTTCATATATAAAGTTGAAGGTCGAGTAAGAAAGAAATGATTTCTATAAAATATTTCCATCATCAACTGTTATTTTATTTTTCTTTTCTATTTTCACACATCATTTCCCTATTCAAAGAACATTTTTATCAATCTCAATGGTAGTTCCATATATTTTTTTATTCTACATTATTTTTTATCCCAACTTTATTTTGTTTGTATTGATCGAGACTTGTTTTTAAAAATTTGCATGTTGAAATTTGTAAATTTACAATTTTTCTTGTGATAATTTGCTTGTCGGTTCATTCTAGAGCTCTACATAAATTATTTCCGTTCATAATCTGACTCTAATTAATTATGTTTTAACATCATTTGGGGTTTGTTCTCATTGTCATTAATAAATTAAATAATTTTCCAGTTTCTTATTAGAACAAAAAATAAAAGCAAAACTTGTTTTGTAATATTTCCCAATAAATCGTTGGAAAATCGAGGGAAAAACAACGACACCATCATAAATATTCCACAATAAGCGAATGTTGTTTATTTTAAATTTAGATGTTCCGTTTAAGGGTATAATTTGATAAATTGAAAACCATTCGAATCAGGTCAGGGTCCAATTGTCTAAATAAAACAAACAAAAATTTTAGATTCAATATACGTTCAATTGAAAGATTGACTGAAATTGGGAAAATTCAAACAATCGCTATGTACATTATTTGTTTGATAAAATCGATTTTAATTATAATCAAAAAAAATTGTTAGTTACCCGGCGCATCCGCCATTTTTTTATATATCAATAATTGTTTTTAATTAATTTCATAAAATCGTCTATTTCACAATTTCCATTCGCAATTGTTTTATAAAATAATAAAAAAGGAACGTTCCTAGTATTTATGTTTCAATCGATATATCCAAGTTACTTACATTGTTATATAATAGACAAGATTGATTGAGACATTGTGCTATTGTGTGTTGCTCGATTATATAAAATTAGTTCGATTATTATCACAATTTTCTCTCTAGTCTTATCAACATTTAATGTTGGAAAAATTTGACCTCTATTAGTGGATTGTTCGAACTTATATCGTTGATAAATATCTCTATTTTTAGTATTTTTGTTATTCGTAATCAATTAAGTGTTAACATTATAATTAAAATCTATTCTTTAATGTCACGTTTTCGGAATTAACTTTCCTAAGACATAAAATAAATAAATAAATTTTGTTTTGGAAATACTGATTTTGTTTTGGCGAGAAAATTGAGTTGAAAATGATCTTGAATCGAGTAACGTTTCAATTTAATATTTTGATTGAGTTACATGTCTATTCGGGAAATTAGATTTGCTATGATTTCTAAAACTTTGAATAACTAAATTTATGTTCAACTCGAAATTTAACTAATTAATTATTATTTTCCGAAAATTCTATTGATCTTTATTCTTTTTTTTCAATTAAATTGGAATTGAGGTCAAATCAAGACTCATTTATTGGTAATCCAGTTGGAACAGTTATTGTCAATTATTCATAAATGAAGTTGATTCCATTTGAAATTACAGCCCGGTATCGAAAATTGAATTTCAGTTTTCGAAATTCAATTATAAATTAATTAAATATCGATCAAAACAAAAATTCTTTTATTAATTTTTAACTATTCAATCAATAAAAAAAAATATATAATTCCCGAAGATCTTCCGTGAAATCCAATGAATATTCAATGAGGCGTCATCAAATTCCACGATAAACCTAAGAACCGAAATTACAGGCTAGCAATACCTAGAGGGCTGTATTTCGATACCTGTGGTGGTTTTGGAGGTGTTATTGGTTTGGAATTATTATTGGAAATATGCCAATTCAACAAATTTGAAAAATTAAAAATAAATCAATTATTTATTACAAAACAAAATCAATATTTTTGTTTTTGTTTTGTTTTTTTGTCCCTGACTCTTATTTTTTACAGTCTTCATTTAGAGCACGTGTCATATTTTTTCTATATTTTTTAATTAATTTAATTCTTGCTTCAATTGCGGCTTATAAATCGTAATTAAATCTATAGATAGTGGTGGTTTTTGTTTTTTCCGGTGAAGGTGGTCTATTGCATGAATATACAGATAAATATGAAGCAGGATATTATTATCAGAAATTAAGGGGAGGACGAGTTTGCGCGAATTCTTGGCGCGAATACTCTTTACAGTGATCAATAGGAATCCGGAGTCCCGGACTGTAGTACCACTGCAGTGTTAGTCTTCCCGGAGCCGCCAAACAAAGCGGTCGTTAACACATACATATTTATATACATATATAGATAAAATTACAATATATATATATAGTTCTTCCATATAATAGAAACAATCATTTCAAATATTTTGATACCTAAATCAATTGTGCAAAAATTATGTGAAAAACAAATCAATTATTTGCAAATCGTTAAACAATAATAAGAAAAAATCAACCGACAAAATCATTACAATAATAATAATAACAACAATAAAGTACAATATCGTTAATAAATTTATTATAAATGTTATAAAATGTTGATAATTTAAAACAAATGTCGAATGGAATGTTGAAATGTTGACTTTTTTTTGTGATTTAATTTAATCATTTTTTTTTGGATAAATTCAATCAACGTATAATACAAAAACCATCTGTTGATTGTAACGAAAACGTTCTAATTGAATGAGTCCGCGGAAAATAGTAGAAATTCAAACAACGACAATTTTCCAATCAAATAAAGAATTCAATTTTTCTAATAATACTAATAGTGAAATTTATCAAATAATTGTGATATGCTAGTTCTTAATTCTTCTCAGACCTTAATTATGATATAAATAGTTAAACTGTAGACATATCAGAATTAGAGTGTTTAAATTTCTTTATAAACGAATTTTTTAATAGTAATTATAATATAGATAGACTTAGATTTTCGATAATCGAATTTTCAAGGTTTCATCAATCAATAAAAAAAAAGTGATTAAATTCGTATACAATCGGGACTGAAGATTGCTTTTTTATTTAATAACAAAGTGTTAGAAAAATGAGTCTATCACGTTCCTGTTTGTCTAATCGGCCAATGAATGGAAAGGTAATTATTATAAGCAATGTTAGAGAGAGTTGGATAAATTTTCATTTCATTGTCTTTAATCCACTATTCTATAGTCAATAAATCCTTATCTTTATCCCTATCTTCTATTTATTATTAGCAAATTGTTATTATCGTTGTTTCGAAAATTGTCTATTTAAGCAAATTAATATTGTTTGTGCTTTATTTAAAAAAAAACATTGAGACGTATTTAGAAACATGGAAATTCCCTACCAAGATTTGTATTATTGAATTTCTTTTAAATTTACATATTTCATATTGAATGAATTTGCATTCTACTTATACGAAAATTTAGCTTAATGAAATTTTTTCGTATTACTCTATAAATAATAGATCTTGATTCTAATCGTGATCACCCTCTATAATTTTAGCGGATTAAAAAAAAAAACAAACAAATATGGTTATTTAGATCAGAATTTATTATAGAATCTCAATAGTTACCGATTTCTAAAATTGATTTACAATAGATTCTGTTTAATTAGGAAACTATTTCATTCGAGAATTGAATGATAGATTTGCACAACATGGATTCAATTTGTTTGCTTGGTAAGCGTAGTTAAAATTGCTCAATTATTTCACTAAAATCGAATAATTTAGTTCTAGAATTGAATTTTTATTTGAATAATACGAGTGTGGGATAGTAAGTTTGCGGCCTACTCAAGATATGGCGCTCATTGTAAGATCATTTAGCTTAGACCTCTTTTGACTCCTGTATTTTTCTTAATATATAGTGCGAATTGGATTGTTCTATAATTTCTTTTAAATTATCAAGTAATGCTCGTTCTCAATTAAGAAAAGTGTGAATAGTGATAGAATCAGTTTTTATCAAACGGTCATCTCCGGCAGAAATGAACGCGAAATTAGAGCGTCTTCTCTTTATATTCAATAGTCGAAACTCAAGATTCTAAAAAGCATTCTGGGCGATCAAAATCGACAACAACAAAAAAAACTCACTTAGGCATCATAAATGATCGCCGATTGATAGCGATAGAGGTAGCTGAGATTATATTGGCATATAGAATAACTGAAATCTTGCGGATCAGAAAATTATCAGCAATGCGGGTATCGGATTTGTTGGGTCCCGATTAACAACTGCAATAACGCACGTTTATGTCGGTACAATGTTCAATTTTCTACGAGTTCAGTCTGACTTTCGGCGCCGATCTCAGCAGTGGATCGATAAGAGAGAGAACTAGTACCGAAAAAGGCAATAAGCGGACACATTTTTTTGGGACGCATGATAAAGCATGTTGGTGGACTATCTTGACAAGAGCCAGACCATCACCGCCAAATATTATTCTAACTTTATGCACCAGTTGAAGCAAAACATTTGGTACAAAAGGCCAGGTCTGGCGAAGGGAAATATTTTGTTTCATCACGACAACGTTGATATGAATTAGATAATGTTCGTAGTTTTTTCTCATGCGCTCTATAGTATTCACCATATTTGACCCTTCCAGACTTCAGTTCTTTCCTCAATTTCGGAATACTCTTTGGTAGGAAGAAATATGGATCTGATGCTTATTTATAAGCGGACTTGGACATAGAACTTGTCTGAGCACTCAAATATCGGTGGCGCAAATTTATAGTTTACTATGAGATTTTGTGTCAGATCGGAAAACTATTATCCTACCATCGTATTTGGATTAATAAGAAATCAATTCTTTTGTTTAATTTAATAAAAGTAGAAAATTTTACTATGATAAGTGGACTGTTATAAAACCAATCAAGCAACAGTTACGTTTATAAAAATAACAATTGTGTCAGTTTTGATTTGACAAGAAAATAAATTTGAGTGACATTTAGAGATGGGAGTTTTACAACAACAACAAAAAAAAAACAACAACTTATTTCTGATTAAGTCTTTTTTATTTCTCTCGTAATAAATCGTTGGCGTGAAAATCGAATTCAATGGCCTCGACTTTCAAAACACTATACTTATCAAAAGACTTGTTAACATGCAAACGAATGTATAAATAATCAATCACAACTATAATTTACATAAATTCTATATATAAGTATGTGCCCTTTGATATTCTCTTATCATTTTCGAGCATCTAACTATAAAGTGAAAGTTATAGAATTAATTTTCGAACCCCTTCAAACATATCGATTTTCTTTGTATAGTGCGAATATAAATATGACTTAAATAATAATTTATCATCATGATTAATATATTCTAACTATACTATATATATGCGTCAATATACAGGGTTTATCGAGAATCGTACTTTTTATTAATATATTGGGTTAGGAGAACAATTTTAGTAAAAGGCATGACTTTCAATGAAGCCTCTATATACCAACATAATAAGCTCATGCAAAATGTCAAGTAGTATGATAATTTTGTACCAAATATAAGCTGTTCACTAAACAATCACGAGAATTAATAAATCATATTTTAGATTACCGTGATAATTTTTAGTTTGAAATTATCTAACAATGAAATTTATTTTTGTATTAGTCGTTTATAAATTGATTTTGTTTGAAAATAGGACCTCCAATCATATTTTTCATTTTGGAATTATCAGAAAAACGACAAAATAATCATCATTCATTCCTTGATTTCTGAAATAATAAATTGCTTTTTCTATTTTGCGTCTATAATAGCGTTGTTAAGGTAACAAAAGGAGTGCTTTAATGAAAAAGGAGTGCTTTAATGAAAAAGGAGTGCTTTAATGAATATTAAAGCACTCCTTTCAACTTCAAAGGGCCAATTTTTATCAAAAAAAGGTGCAAAATAGAAAAAATAGTATAAAAAACTCGTTTCAAAAGACAATTCCTGCACTCGACCATTGAAAAACTCGCGCTGCGCGCTCGTTTTTTAAACTTGATCTCGTGCAGGAATTGTCATTTTTTGAAACTTGTTTTTTAATGTACTATTATGTGTTTCGTTTTGTTTTTTTTTCTACTGCGATGTAACTCTAGATTTATTTCCCACAAATGCACAGAGAATTCCATTCATAATACATACAATCCTTTTCAAATATGAAACAAAATCATTGTGGGAATTCCATTGTTTCTAATAATAATAATATAATCAACAAAATTCTTTGGTATAGGTATTTCAAAAACATTGAATTAAATTCATCAATAATTCGTAGTCCTGTTTGCAGGAATCGAATCGATTTGATTATATCGTATTTGATTTATACATACGATTTATATTGGAACGATGGGAAGGCAGAAAAGTTAAAGTGGTCTTTTAGATTGGTTTATTTCTATCAATGTTGAAAACTTTTTTTTTTCATATTTACAATTTTGACAATTTTATTTAACTTTGAAACTGAGCTATATAATCCAGTCAAATAGGATGACACAAAAGCGATCAAGCTTGGAATAAAAGATAATGAACCTTTAATGTTGTATAAAGCTTTATTCTTATATTGCATGAGTGAAACCTGGAATTCTGATAGAATATCGTGTCTGCTACTCAAAATATTCATCACCAAAGGTTATACAAAATCTCTTTTTATTTTTGCAAATATCTTATTTTCTGTACTCTTAAAGAGTTGTTAGAAAAGTTTTAGATCATCAAATTCTTTACAAATTTGGTCCCGGACAATATTTCATGGAAATAGAGAGCGAATAATGCTGGATGCACACTGTTGCGGATCGGAACAGAATTGCTTGGATTGCTAGTTGAACGAACTTTTTTTTTTTTGTATTATTATACGATGATTTGTGGAACACAAGAAACAAGATATTTACAAGAGATGTTAAGTTTTTTTTGGAGGCTACTCTTAAAAATGAAAATAAAGCTTTACACATTCCGAGGTTGAATCCTTATTGGACTGGACTACTATTTTATTCATCTAATAGTTGGATTCCCTAATTAATTTCGATCTTATTAGATTGATGACGAAATATTTGAGATAAGCTTCAAATGAGTTTCTAATTCTTCTATATATAAGCTTATTAATAGATCTATATAGTTCCAGTATAATAAATTCATAAATTTTGTTATTTTATTCTTTGTTCGGTCTTCTTTATGTCGTATAGCGTAGAAGAAAAATGAGTTTTTTTTGTGTTTATTTTCCATAGAGATCTCAGTGTTTTCAAGATAAAAAAATCACATTATAGATACAACAAAAACCAGAAGTGTTCGGTTGTTCCGGAATATTTGTCTTGTTTCCATTATTCTTTGTGTTATAGTTTTAATTTGTATTTGTTTATTGTTTTAGATTTCATCTCTTGTAGAACAACATGGTAATATTGGAGGTTTACGACCATCAGCTGTTGCAAGAGTTGGACAAGCTGTCAATTTGGCTGTTGAACGTTTTGTGACTGTTGGTGAAGCGATTGCCGATGATTATCCAGAAGTACGACAAGGCATGTACGAAGCATGCAAAGAAGCACGACAAGCTGGTAATAATAATTCGTATTCAATGTTACAATCCAACCTTACATTCCTGTTTTGATAATTAGCAAAAAAATCAAAAAGAAAAAAAATTGGAATTTTGCCAAATGTTTTACTATCAAAATTTAAATGGACATAATTCCAATATGAATGCAAAATGATTGATGTTCAGTTGAGAATTTTAATTAAATCCGTATGCATATAAAACAAATTGAATAGGAATTGTAAAAGAAATATTGAGAAAAATGGGAATTACAATTTTTTTTAAATTTCATGTCTTGGTCGTTTATATAAAATGACTATACCTACCTACAAAAATATCAAGACCATTATATGATTTATTGTTACTTTGAAGATTATCAGTGATAATCACCATCCACGATAATAATTAGTTATTGATCAAATTTGATTGATTAATAAAAATGAAAATGGAATTTCTTGTTTTTTTCGGTGATAACAATTTCACGATGATCAATCAAATCGCCGTAAATAACTTCTTAATCAATCAACTTAGAGAATCTTAATTTTGATCTGAATTGTCGAGAAAAATTCAAATTCAAGATGTAGATAATGATCAGGAGGAGGATATTATGTTTGTTTCATTACAAATAATTGTATTGATTAACAAAAGTTTCTTCAGCATGAAATTTAATTTTCAAACCAAATAAAATTAAACGAAAAACAAAACAAAACTAAAAGTTACCAAGTGAATGTAATTTAACAACGAACTATTAATAGTTGAACATAATTAGTTAGCTGTTGTTAGTAATTATCTCGAACTTTGTGCACATTGTTGACATTCACCTGAAATATTTCCAAATTACCTATGTTTGTATGGAGATTTATTCAAATTTTTTTCTAATTGCTGAAAAAAATTGTTTAATGAAATAAATGTTGCAAATTCATGTTGAATTCGAGAATAACATGCGTGCTTGGAATATTAAAACAAAGTTCAATAGTTGAACAAAATGCGTACATAAATCATTATTATCATTATCGTCATCATCATTATCAATGGATCTTGTATAAACCGTAATTCAATTTAACCAAAGACATACTATATCACATTATTTATAATCAACAAAGTCTCCAATTATTATAAATTTTATAATCCGGCTTAAGAAACCTATAATGCTAGGATGATTTGTTTATGGTATCATTTAATTCTTTATTAAAATAAAATTGTCAATTTGACTGATAGGGATCGAAAAATTCAAATTATAATTAATATAACTAAGATGTGGGCCACTTTGAAATTATTGAGATATAGACAAACTACAAGAGATGTATATATGAAACTTGATTTAGTTCTCTGCAGCATCGATGCACTTTTGGAGGCGAACTTTACACAAGCGAAATGCCTCACGCCATTGATTTTTGTTTCAATTGAGTCAAAATACTTGTGTACGGCAGCATCAATCTCTTCCTCTGAATGAAAACGAGAACTCCGTAGGTTTTTTATTACGTTCCGTTCCTTGGTACAGAAGAAAACTGTGTACATGTTTTTTTATTGTACACATACTCGACTGTTTTGACGTCTAGGTATGGCATATCATCAGTAGCGATTTTATAAATGATTCGGCGACCACTCTCTTTCAGCATTTGAAGTGTTTGACAGCTAATTCTTACAAGCTCCGCCTTTTAATCTTTCGACAGCTGATGTGGAACTCAACGTGATTCAAGCTTCATCACTCGTGATTCTTTGTGGAAGATTCTGTATACGTACGCGTTGCCGATGCTGAGAGTTTTTTTATCATGGCATAAGTACATAGGTTGTCATCTGTTATCATCCTGTGAAACCGAGCCACATTTTCAAGAGATGATACTTATCGCGCAGAAAACTGCGACTACGGTGGAATTTCGCAAACCACTGAGATACAGTTGGTTAAACCTCAATATGCAAGGCATTCATTTGTGTTAGATATCTGTAATTTTAAGCGCTGTTGCCACAATAATTTTAGAGTGGTCCTCGAATAAAGAGATAATACTGAAAATTCAATTATTATAAATTTCAATTGCCTATCTTCTTCTTCTTAATCCGCCGTTTCACGTTTATTGTAGGTTGGCGATCCAATTGACAATCTTTGCTCTATATTCCAGATGTTGCGGATCTGAAGATGTCCATTGAGGTGCATCCAAACCATTTTTTTATATCTTCTAGCTAGATATTCTGTCTTTTCCACGCGGATCTTTTACCCTCAACTTTACCTTCCAATATTAATCTTGGAAAGTCTCGCGTTTCTCCTCTAATTAGGTGAGACGCATCCATATAAAAAGTGCGGCCAAAACATAACACTTGAGCAAATGTATTTTGTAAAAAAATTACTTTATACCGAGAAGTGATTTCCTTGTTTTGTTCGATTCGCGATTTGATTTCTATTCATGAGTGGAACTAACTCGCAATTGCTTATAAATACAAACTAAAATACAGCATAAGAGAAATCAAAATTACCACGTAGAACTTTCCCTATAACAACTGAAATAGAAAACGCTCACCAATTTGAAATGACTTTAGAATTGAAATGATGGGTATTTCCACCATTTGAGAATAATCCTTATAGAAATAATAATAAAAACAATGGATAAGGATGAGGAATAAGAAAAAAAATTGGTAATAATTCCCATTTAAAATATCTTACAATGTAATCAAATTTCGTCAAGACCGATTATAGTTAAGGGGTGAAATTCATTCAACAATTAAATTTAGAGAGCGAGTAGGTAGTAGTTGGCAAATTTAATACCTCCACGCAATTCCAGACAAATTAAATGCTATTATGATAAATTAAACAATAAAGAAAATAGAATTGGAAATTCAAGAACAGACTTTTAACATTTAATAGAAAAAGACGGGATAATTAATCCTTCATTGTTATAATTAAGTTAAAAATTTTGCAACTTTTTCCCATTCCCTCCTCTACAAAAACAAAGGAAGATAAAAAATATAATCTTCTATTGATGAAAAGAGGATTAATATGGTACAATTTCATATACAGGCCGTTATATTTTCGATTCAAAATTTCCAGAAACTCTATATGTATCTTAAATCCTGATTCAACAATTGGAAATTGTAGAATCGATTGAATGGTGGAAAAGTTTCCGTATATCTACAATATATTTTGTTTTTATTATTTGCAGGTGGTGCTATTGAGCACATCTGTGAGTCAACTGATGAGGAAATTCTACCCGATCGAAGTACTTTAATACGTGCATCTAGATGTTTATTGGGTGCAATTACACGAGTTCTATTACTAGCTGATATTGTTGTGGTTAAACAACTACTTTTAGCTAAAGATAAAGTATAAATAATATGAAACTAGAAAGCAAAGAATATAATTTAGTATTACTATTTTTAGGTGTCTCATAGTTTAGATCGTTTAGAATCCGTAAATAATTTCACCGAATTTGTAAAAGCCTTTAGCCAATTTGGCGCTGAAATGGTAGAATTAGCACATTTGACTGGCGATAGACAGAATGATTTGAAAGATGAAAGACGAAGGGCCCAAATGGCAGCTGCTAGACAAGTTTTAGAACGGTCCACAATGATGTTGCTAACTTCTAGTAAAGTAAATTTGAAATTATTAAAACGAATAAAATAAAGAAAATCGTACATATTGTAATTTTTTTCATGTTTCCAGACGTGTTTAAGACATCCTGAATGTAGTTCGTCAAGAGAGAATCGTGATACAGTTTTTTGTCAAATGCGAAGAGCTATGGATTTGATACATTTTGTTGTTAAAGATGGTGTTTTGAATTCATCCGATTCTACAACAACAACAACAACAACACATAATAATGAAGAACTTGAATGTGAAAAAGGGAGTGCTTATGCGTGCATGCGACATTTACAACATTTATTAGAAATGGTCAAAGTTGCTATGGGTATCTATTTATTTTTATTGATTTAATCGAACAAAAACTCGTTTCACTATTTTGCAACTTGAAAATTTGCAATTCAAAAATTTACATCTGGGGAATAGGGTGGGTGTTCCAAATAGTTCGAACTTTAGATCATGAATTGTCTTGTAAAAGTTATACAACCTTCGTGTTTTTTTACGTTTTCTGTCTTTTAGGTGATTCAAATTATTTGACGACTATTCTAGTCTTTTCCTATTTTTAAGAAAAAAAATTCCCTCTTTAATAAATCAATATAATTTTCTACAATTTCTTATGAGTCTATTGAGCACATCTTCATCAATCTACTTATTTTCAACTTTCACAAATACACCGATTTACATATTTTATTTCAAGTTTTATTGGTCAATGCAATGGAAGTACTACCTGGACAAGCAAGCTCTTTATAGTTTCTCGTGTGAAATTGGTTTAAAATTTTTTAATATTTCGATCAATTTGGAAGTGGTCTGTCTCCCCATTTTTGTTCCTATATGTTTTCTCATTTTGTTATCACATTGTTGCTTTCTCTCTCTCTTTCTCTCTATTATATTATTTTTTCCACATCTTTTTCCCGTCTCTTCAAATCTTGCTCTCTATTTCTATCCCGTTCTTCTCATTACATTTACTCTATCTGCCTATGACCATATCTCACCCTCCATTTCTATCCCACTGCGTCTCTCTTTTTCTTTTGCTTCTCCCTTTCTGTCCCAGCTTATCTTTTTTTTTCTATTTCTATTTCTATCCATTTCTTTCTCTGTCTCGTAGAACAGCCTATCCATCTAACTCCATCCTCTCTTAAGTATATCTTTCTCTAACAACTGCTATATTGATATTTAATTGTGCACTAAAAAGCTCTCCATAGTAAAAAGTTTGACTACTATCCCAAACTACTTACTTCGATATTCTATGAGATGTCGTTAGAAAAACCAGAATCATATTTTATGCGGAGAAACGGCTTTTGTTTGGCAAATTATTTTCGAATTGTAGATAAAAAAAATGCGAAATAGGGAAATGTTCTTTTCCATAAATCTATTGTCTGTTTTATTTTTTAGATCATTCCTGTCATGAGGCTCTTCCATCGGCTCTAGAGGCTGTTTTAGAAAAAACTCAGGATTTCACTGATAGTGCCTATACTAGTCACGAACATAGAGAAGCTATTTTAGAAAGTAGTGAGCGTTTAAAATCCGAATTGGATCATCTGATTGGACTTTATGCTAATATTGTAAATATTTTGATTGATTATTTCAAACTAATCATAATATTAATAATAATACGATTTATTAAAGGTTGATTATGATAGTGCTATACATTGTCCAGAAATAGAAAATTCTATAGCTGCTTGTATAAATTCAGCACGTGATCTATCTAGACATTTATCAAATGCTGGCATTTATCAAGCACAAGATCTTAGTACTGCCACAAAACATGGACTTGAATTAGTTACTAATATAAGACAACAAGCTATAATGTCCGATATTGATCGATTACATCATACTTCGAATGCCTTCCAAGATTCAATTGATCATATTTTGGAGGTATGTCGATACAAAAAAAAAAAAAAAACAAGCAAAAAAGAAACAAATATAATCGGCATTCTTTGTAGGTTTGTAAATTATTGCGACATGTCGCTATGTCTGAGACATTACAAGTATCAGCAAAATTTACTGAGATCAATTTACGTGTCTATGGACCGCAAGTTATAACAGCAGCTAAAACATTAGCAACATACCCGAATAGTAAAATAGCACAAGAGAATTTAGAAGTATTTGCTGATATGTACCAATGGCTTGTGTCTGATGTTACAACAATTGTTAAAGATGTTTTAGAAGCTAGCCAATTGAAACCGGAAAAACAAGTCTATATGTCATTACCAAGACCTGGAGTATATAATTTTTTTTGTTTTTGAATTTAAAATAAAAATTAATTCAAATAATTTTTCGATTTTAGAAACATGGAACAACATCAAAACCATTGAAAGCTGTACGTTTAGATACAGAAGAACAAGAGAAAATTGCTAAATCCGGTTTAGAAATGAAATTGATAACGAGTGAAATGGATGCAGAAACTGATAAATGGCAAGAAACAAATACGGAAATTGAAGAGAACAATGATATAGTGAAACGTGCTAAAAATATGTCGGCTATGGCATTTTCGATGTATCAATTTACAAAAGGTGAAGGTGTATTGAAAACAACACAAGATCTATTTACACAAGCTGAATATTTTGCTGAAGAAGCAAACCGTTTATACAAAGTTATACGACAATTTAGTTATCAAGTAAATTTTTTTTGTCTCTCGATAATCGAGGTTCTTTTTAAATTGATTGGTTGTTTGATTAATTGCGGTATTATAATTTTAGGTGCCAGGTGGTGGCCATAAAAAGGAGCTCTTAGAGAATTTGGATAAAGTACCAACATTTGTGCAACGTTTACAATTTACGGTCAAAGATCATACGGTTGGTAAAGCGGCTACATTTACAAAAGTCGATAATGTTATACAAGAAACAAAAAATTTAATGAATGTTATATCGAAAGTTGTTACAACATGTTTTGAATGTGCAACAAAGGTAAATTTAACAACAATAATAATAATAATAATCAAATAATTTAAATAAATTTAAGTTCAATATAGCAATGCCACAACGAGTAAAATTACCATTAACAACTTTGGTAGATGGCAGATATTTACCGTTAAATCAACAATTTTATAATAAATTGACAAAATTCGAATATTCAACATTACCCAGATAGTTTCAGTTGTTTATTATATACAGGGTGATTCGATTGTTTTATTTTTTTAAATA
>JAZBGX010000314.1:23561-36422 GCA_037414775.1 Zonitis immaculata
TTTATTAATCCACCCTTCCAAAAAATATGTGAAATAATCGAGTATCTATCCTCTCATTAATTAATGTAAAAATGATTTAAGTAGATTATTCATTAAAATATTAGATGGCCGTAGTTGGTGATTGATAATAATTTTATAAGAAAATCCTACTAAATAACTATGAAAATAACTTTCAGTTTTTGTGAATGTTAATTTTTTTGTTCTGTTTTGTTTTTTTTAGTATAAATTGGAATTTCGTGGTTGTGGTGGAGGAACTGGTCGTGGTTCGGGTGGTGAAGGTGGTTCGTCAAGTGGTGGCGGTTCCGGTGGTGATAATAAAGGTGGTGGAGCTACTGGACAAGACCAGAATTTATGACAAATGGGGATGTCCCGGCGCAATAAGGGAGACTCGAGACGTACTCGAGTCTCGTTCTTATTGTTCTAGGACATCAATTGTTATATTATTTCTATTTGTTTTCTGTTTGTTTTCAAATCAAAGTAATTGGCTTATTTTGTTATTATTTTTATTATCGAAATTGATTATTACAAGTAAAAAAGGGTAGTTAAAGGAGAGAAATGACTGAAAGGGATCCAAATTGGGTGCGGAACTGTTTATTAGAATTTACAGTTGGTTTTGTAAATCTACTAACGCATTCCAAAGATTCAAGAAATGCGGTATTAGATTAGGGTTAAATCGTGATGGTATAAAATTGATAACAATCATATAAATCTAATTATATAAGATATAAAGAAGAAAAAAAAAGTTCATAACCCTACACCAATCATTTATTGTTATAAATCCAATATTATATTGGTGTATGAATTTATAGCATTTTTATTCTTTTTTTTTATTAAATATATGAGGGATGATTCTAGAATCGATCGTGATCTTGATCGTTAACTACAATCACAAATAATTATTGCAATTTTGTTTTTCCAAATTAAAGATCCAGATAATGACCGGACTAGAATCGTCTTTTTGACATTGGAAATTAATGTGATCTCCTAACTATTTTTTGAATAGATTAATGTTTCATTCAAACCAAAAAAAAAAAAAAATGCTAGAAGATTTCCACAAAAAGTGTATTTTCATTCTAGTTGTCAGCTGCTATATGACTGTATTCAATTATACATAAGTTCCCTTCAAAATCTAAAAAATAAAAAAACAACAACAACATAATAATTAGGATATAAATTGTTGTGCCTGTAATGCAAGAAGATTATTTGTTGAAAATTTTGCGTTCAAAAAAGATTCCTTTAAATAAATTAATAAAAAATAACAACAAAAAGAAAACCAAAGTTAGATTTGTAATTTTTAGGATAGTTGAAACAAAAAAAAAAAGAGAAACCTATATATACAATATATATAAATAAATATATAATAATAATATTTTGATGACCATAATTAGAAGAGAATTTAGATTTTGTACCTTTTAAATTATATATACGATATAATATATATAAATACAGTTATTGTAATGGAAAATAATAATGAAAATTTGATGTGATTATGTAACAACTGGATAAATAATGTTTGTGTTTATTGAAAAATATTTGTTGCAAGGTTGGTTGGAAAAATGTCTATATATTATATTATTAAAAAAATTACACATAAAAATAAAGCGTCTAATATGAAAATATGGAATTATTCTTATTGCTTCTAAACTGGACAAATATAAATATTCCGAAAAGTACTGCAAATTTTTGTAAGTTTTTATTTTTGGAATGATATCTTGAACATCAGGTATGATGTACAAATCTTTCAAAGGACTTTCTGAAATCAACTTTACTTTCATATGGGAAATGTTGAATATATCACCTTCATCAGTTCCTCGCTAAAGCACAACTTTAATGATCACTGAGTGATACAGCCACATCGAACTTGGATAATAAGAGCAAATCAATTTAAGAATGACTTGGCATCCTTCGAGCTTGTCGGTTGAAATTAAAACGATCTAAATTTCTTATGTCTTTAGTCAATGCGGGAACATTTTTGTATATTCTCTATCTTTTGCCCCCTTATAATCCTTCTCTGAATCTCTTCATCTCCATTGCAGCCATGTCTTTCACCTTATACATTTCTGTCGCGCGCTCTCTATTATCTTCTCATCTAAACTATCCATGTCTTTTCTCTATTAACTCTCTTTCACTAGATCTTTCTCCATCTCTATCTACCCAATTTTCCCCCAACAGTCCAACTCCTTCTTCTTTCACCACCAACTCTCTCTTTCTCTCATTATTTACCCCTCTCCAGCTTTCTGTCTCTCCCTAGCTCCCGCTCTTTGAAGTCCTTCTTTACAACGTTTCCTCCAATACATCCTTTACAACTCTCTCCCCCTCCAACTCTCCCTCTCCCTCCCCGTCAACCTTGCTCTAACTTTCTGCCTATCCCATCTCCAGCTCTCTAACCTTCTCCCTTACCATCTCTTTCTCCATATCCCCTTCTATCTCTCTCTCTCTATACATATATAATTCCTTCACATCTCTCTTTTACACCCTCATTTCTCTTACTCTTGCTCCCGCTGAAGCCCTTTTCACCTATCTCCGACTTCCTCTTTCTATCTGCTACAATTTCTCTCTCACTTCCTACATCTCCCTTTCTTTTTCCATTCATCTCTATCTATACCTCTATTTGATTTTGATTAATTATTCCAAAAACATTTTGGTAGATTCTATCTCTAATCCCAATCCCTAAATGAGTTTTTCAGTTTATTGGTCTTTATCTATCTCTATTTATATATCAATTATTTCTCTATCAACTATCTACCTCTATTTATCTCAATGATAATTGTAAAGTATAAAGTATGAATATTTTATCATACTGTTTCCTCAATGGCGTTAGAATAAAGGAAAATATTTATTTTGCGGAAAATGGATTTTTCCAGAGATGACATCTATCTAGATAAATTTAGATTGTTGGATGAATTTCCATGAAAATTGTTCGTTTACAAGAAACCAATCTACCCCCTAATTGAAATATCGTTTTGAAAATTTGATCTAATTAGCTTTCGGAAAAGATCTATGTTCATAAAATATCATCATGTTTTTGTCACTCCCGTTTATACCGGAAGTGAACCATCTTCTGTGTTATTTCAAATAGCACTAACCGATTTTTTTCCAAATTTTTATTGAACTTGACATAGATAGGTATAACCACTTAATAAAAAAAAAAAACACCAAGGTAATTCCTTCAAAGGATTTCTTGAGGACGTAATTAATGTATCCTGTCCCTATAATTGAATGACGCCCGATGCCCAAGATGCAATACCGAAAATATTTGACTTTGTCAGATTAAGGGATAATCCACACTATAGTGCTGCTCACGGTCCGCTCTCGCTCCAGTCTCGGTCTGGTAAAATATTATCATATGAATCAATGTATAGGCATTCACACTATCGGTATCAGTCCGCTCCCGCTCCAGTCACGCTCCGCTCTTGATTAATCATGGAGAATATTTTTGAGCGAGACCAAACCGGTACTGGCATGTACCGATAGTGTCCCGTCAGTTTTTTTACCCGCTGAATTTGAAATTATAAAGTCTGACTTAAATATGGTAGATGAAAACTTGTGTAAAATAAAAAATGGAATAAAAAATATGTCCAATTTTCGGCTGAAATTTATTATATCAATTATTATTGTTAATTAATTTTCAATTAAAAAAATAAATTTATATTCATAAATAAATTTATATACCTATAATCATTTTCAGGGGAAAGTAATCGAACATTTTACAGGAAAATTATCAAAGCTTTTTACCAGTGCTTTTGAAAATTCTTCTAATCTTTTCAAACCTATTTGTTGAAAATAACAAACATGGGTGATGGTCACTCAATTACAAATTATCGTCATGCAACTTCGAATATTGACGATAAAAGACTGGGCTGAGACCAGGGGATTTTACTAGACCGTTACTTGAGCGAGAGCGAACCGCGACCTATAGTGTGAACATGAGCTACCGAGACTGGAGCGAGAGCGAACCGTGAGTGGCACTATAGTGTGGATCATACTTAAGTGTGGACCATCCGGTATTACTAATGAAAAATTAAGGGACATTTAGAAAATAACTAAAAAAACCACATTAGATAGTCGACCCTCCATCTCTAGAGATTTTGTATTTTGTTTGTAGTAATTGAAACCAATTCATGCAATAAACCCAATTTTATTCACTCGATTTAATGATAAATAGAGAGGGAGAAGGAAAAAACTCGATTCAAATCAGTCGAAAAAATTGTTTTTTTGGATTTTTATTTGCAAAAAATTCTAGAAGTAAATAATTATTAAAACTACTATAGAAGAAAACAACCAATTTTTACAATATAAACATGGTTTATTTTCAATTAATTGTTCAGTTCCGTGTGTGAGACAAAAGTTATAAGTTATAACATTCAAAATCCAATTCCCCGACATTAACAAATCACTTAGAAGTCCCTTCAAACTTGTGTTGTTCCACTTTATTTCTCCACACAAATTTACCAAAACAAATACAATAGAAATAACACAGGTCCATATAATAATAATTATAATAATTTAAAATTTAGTATACGTTTTGATTTTTTGTTGTTGCAATATATTCGGGTAATATTGAAGGGCCAATCTGTCCTTACTCCATTTCTATAGATGAATTTTCTTTTTTTTTTGTTCATTTTTCTTTGCTTCTCTCATTGAATGATTATCATATATCACGACATTTATAAGCTGCTTATTATTACAATAATAAAAATATTTTTTTTCTAAAATTACATAAATGGAGCCATACATCCAATTTTTTTTGTTTTGTTTGTATATATATATATATATATATTTATATTCGCATCACAATGGTTTAAATTTGAAATGTCTTCAAGACAATTTCAAATTTATCAACCATTCTCTTATTATCTTAAAATAATAATAAAAAACATTCAATTATTTACAGTAATACTGTATAATAATAATAATAATAATATAATATTTGGAATAATTCTAGATCACTATCGCAATCAAAATCTAGAATTGCACCATTTCAAAGCTGCTCAATACAGATTAAACCAAATTCAATTGTATTTACATTACAAAAGAAACAAAAAAACAGGGATTATTCATCGATATATTTTTCTAATTTTTTTTTTTAAATCAAATATAAGCGACCAACCATATTCGAAATTATTTAAAGCTGAAGCTATTTTTGGACCCTTTCATCAAAGAAACTTAATTGTTATTTTCTGTTGTTAAAACACCATCAATTTTTCTATTGATTTATTTTGTGGAAAAATTCAAAGAAAATCCAAAGGTGTTCTAACAATTCCGGCAAATAAAATTATTCTCAAAAATTTTGTTAATCGGTAAATAAAATTAGCTTAACATTTAACAATTACATTGCTTCTTTACATATATGGCACTATGTTATTATTAATAACACAGAAATCACTAAGATAAATTAGAATCTTTATATATCTACCTATATCTATTTTTTTTTTTTGTAAAATAGAGATAGAGGCGAGTATCAAAATAATTGAGATAAATCAAGTTTTTCTTTCAAATTTTATTATAAATAATTTTTTTCTAGGAATTTACTATCAGGTAACCAAAAAAGTTCATGCGCTTTTTTCTTGTTCAGAGTGCCATGGATAGCATTTGTTTATATTATTCCATATGAATTCTTCTTTCGCTTGATGCATAAACATTAGGCGACAATTATATAATTCCTGTTGGAAATGCACAAAACAAACTTGGCACCAAAGTGGCTAAGATAGCGGGAAAAATTCGCACTGTAGAAGTGGCTCAAGAAATTTCTGCGACGACGCACACTCATCATTAACAATGCAGATCCTGAGGAGCTGTTGGAGAGATATCTATTAAAACGTGTTTGGATCTTATAGAAAGTTACAGTGAGACTGATGAAAACATTCGATTGCACCTTCATCGTTTAGGAATGAAATGAAAGTTAAGTTAATGAATTGTCAGATGATAACAAATCAAGTCACATTACGATCGGATCGGCAAACTTCTCACATTATCAAAAGGAAATTTTTCTTTATCGGTTGTTAACTTGCGACTCTGATCCTAGGCTGGTTGTAGCCAAAGAAGATTTTATTATGTCTTTGGTGGACATTAAAACTGCTGTAGTCTACCGTTATCAGCTTAAACTAATACAAGCAGCACTCATGCAGAAACAACTTTCTTTGTTCAACCGAAAGAAAGTGCTATTTTTACAGGATAACGCTGAGCTTTATACCGGGAAAGTGTTCCGGAAAAAATTTCTGAGCTTGGTTGTGAAAATGTTTGCACACATTTCATTAATTGATTACCACCCGTTCCTATCGCTTAACTTGAGTTAATGATTTTTGTTTTTCTGATTCCGGATCCTGGCATACAGACATTGGTGCCACGTTGCTAGGAGGTAAAATTTTATAGTTTCTATGAAAAAACGGACGAATTCTGTTGGTTACCTGATATAATTAATAATTAGGAAGTGCACATCTATAGCGTAAAAGCATTTAAATATCAACTTCATAATTGAATATTCGCAAAATTGTTGATATTAAAATGCGAAATAATATTTGGTGTGATAACCTATTCAGTGACTTTTATCATAATGAAAATTAAATAATCCTATTATTTTTTTTTTGTTTTTGTTCAAAATAGCCTAAAACTAAGGGCACATAGTTGATTCAATAAATTAAAATTATACTCAAGAAGCTTAAAGTAAAAATAATCGAAACCATTTGTGGTTGTTGTTGTATTTTTGGTGCGTTGCCACTATATATCCGAATGCCCAGATCACGAATCTCATTTTCTGTAAAAGATTCTCTTGTTAACATAAAAAAGAACAAGAATTTCTTCTATATAGGAAATTCCTAATGGGATTTCCTATAGAATTTTGTATTATATAGATATGATTTTTTGTTGTTGTATATTTTACCGTTATAGACATTTCGAGGAGTTTGGGGTCTTTCTGGGAAGCTCACGTCTATGTAATTTTGGTGCAAATCGGAATTTTTGATATTTAAGTGTGCATGGAACAAAAAAAAAACCAATAAAATAATTAAAAATCTCTTATATATAATTATTATTAGAAAAAACAAACCTGTGTCCGTTGTACTGAATGCGAACGCTTCCGATACCGGACTCCATCCGTATTTATTCCTAGCTTGTACTTTAGCTTCGTAATTCTGTCCAGGTTCTAAGCCTCTAATCACATAACTCATCGATTGAACGCCTGGAGATTGGGTCGGATTTGCTGGTAAAATAACGTCTCTCCAATCCGTTCGTCTATCAATAATAATCTGACGGCCATACACATTATAACCGCCTGTATTGTAGACAGTTCGGTTTTCCTGATAATTAATTAATTTTATTCTATATACATAGAGAAATAAATTGCGAAATAAAAACAACTTACTCTAGTTGTAACGAATTTCTTTTGACTTTGATGGTGAAGTGGTTGCGGATGCCCATCATCGGATCCTGTTGGATTATCGGGTAAACGACGGAACAACAATTTATATTCTTCGATAGGACTCAACGATTCTACAGCCCATGTAATATTATAGCTATCGCGCCAATTACCTTTTGAAGCACTATTGAATTTTGCAGTATTTGGTTTACCTAAAAAAATATATATACATATTACATAGCCACATTGATTTTCTCTGAAAATCAATTAAATTTTTGGAAATTATTATCGAATCTCACGAAATAATGAGGTGACGTTACTCTATTGGTTTAAAATAAAATCGATACAATTCCTTTCATTTAGATTTATTAGAATCAAGCTTTGGAAAATTCATTACGATTTTTCGACAATTTATTGATTTTTTTTCTAATGAAAATTCCAAATGTTCAATAAAATGTCCACCTTTAGTTAGATTTATTAACTTGATTATGACCACAATCGCGTATGTGACAAGTCTAAAACTGGATCGGTGACAATTTAGACAAACGATAAAACAGTGACATAATCAAATTCATATAAAATATTCCTGGCTATTATAGTTGTTGTTCTTGTGTGATAGATCTTACCGGTTAATTGGACGCTCTTTCTTGTTTTTCCCAGTTGATTATCCGCTACACAAGTATAATTTCCAAAATCGGAACGATGTACTTTACGAATAATAAGCGTATGTCTTGATCCACGGGATTCCATTATTCTACGTTCTGTTGTATCCAATTGCATTGTATCTCTATACCATAAAACCTTAACACAACAAAAAAACAAAACAACAAATGTATACAGTCGGTATAAAATTATCAAATTACTAACAAGAGTACAACAATAACGAATTAATTGGATTTCCGAACGAATAATTTATCCGACAAATACAAATTGCAAATTTGGCGGATGCGCAACGCGAGCATTTTATTTAAAAAAATCGTTTCTTTGCTATTAATGTTCATAAATTTTTTCAATCACTTAATTGATATTCCAATCAATGGAAATAGTTATTGGAGATGTAACCTGAAGCTCCGTACAGAATTTTGTTTGGTTTCTTTCTCCGTCATTAAAATATTCATAAAATCAAAAACTTAATTTCAGTAATTAATATGTTTGAAACTTACAGCTCGAACCCTTCCACCCATATTAAATTCGTCTTTTGATATTAACGAAAACATACTTTCAAAAACACTTTCTTTGATGTTTGGTGTATAAAGATAAAAATTATAATAATAATAACTTCTGAGTAATTTCAAAAATTCTTCATTTTGGCTCGATAGATAAATTTTTGCTCTATTACTCGATGTTGGTAACCTTGTATCCAACAATTGGAGATTTTACTATGAAATTAATCTTTCCCCACAAATTATTAATCTTTCTATAAATTCCAATAGACGATCTTCCATAAGTCATAAATCTTTATTTTAGTTTATATCGCTTTCCGAAATAACGGTTTTAGATGAAATTACTTACATTGAATATACACATTTGGAATTTTGAAGAAAAAAATCGATGGGAATTGGAATTTTTGGTTGGATGTGTGTTGGACAAGCGCTTTAATTATCGTATACAAGAATTATAGTAAAACCACAAAAATGATCGTATTCGATTGGAGGGTCTATTTGTAGAATGTTTAATTCAAATTGAAATTGTGGTGTTTTATTCGATATGAATTCGAGTGAATATCGTTTCGATTATTATCGCTAGTAGATATGAGTTAAATTCCGTATTCTGCATGATTGCGTCGAAATAATATCACCAATCTTTTTTTCCTGAATATATTACGATTAATACAAGCAAAATATAGAATAAATCACGAGAAAATGTAGATTTTCATTTAATATAATATTCAACCATCCCTAATTGAATGGCAGTAATAAAATATATTACAAAAAAAAATATAGATAAAATATTTATTTATTAAATTAATTATATTCACTATATAATTTTATGGAATATTATACGACCAAATCAGAGTTATTGTTATTATTTCACTGAATAAAAAATTGCAATTTTTATACAGTGTGTGTCTCAACAAAGCAAACTGAATTGTGTGTAGAGCAAACTAGATGGAATTCACATTCAAATTTTTCAATGGCAAAACTATTCAATTTAGTCATACTTAGAACATTTTGATGAAAAATGCGGAAAAGCACTTGGACTTTGGCTGTATATTTAGGTGATTTGAAGAATTCCACTGTGGCCGTAGTTTTCTCGTCAATAAGAATCAACTAGGAAGAGCTTGTTCAGTCGTCGCTCCGGAAAATGTAGTTTGGGTTCGCAGAATGATAACTGATAGCAAATACAACCGATATCTATGACACGGTAGAGAGAATTCTCGGTTTCGGAATAGCAGCAATGTGTCAAATCCATTTCGGGGAATCAAATACTGACAGAGGTTGGTTACCAAATAAGTTCTACAATCCTAACTAGTGTTGTAACCAATATTCCATTTAACGACATTCTACACATCAAGAGAGTAGAGTATGGGTGTTTGAAAATGATCCAACGGTAAAAAGGCAACATACAAAAAAAAGCGATATACACTTCTCTCTTCAGTACCACAGGACTTATGAAAGCTATCAAGCTAAAGGAGCAAAGGACGTTTACATTCGCATGGTATACTCAACATTGCTTTCAAAAGCTAAACATTGGTGGCATACAATTCACCAAGATAATGCCTCTCATGATACTGCCGAATCAAATTTGAACTTTTCAAGACAAAAAAGTTCAGATTCATTGAATAGAACTCATTCATCCGAATAAAAATGTGCAATTTCTGGTTATCCTTGAACCCAAAACAAATCTACGTAGTCGTTGTTTACATTTACAGCGAGAGATTTAAATTTACACCTGATGCCGTACAGGTGAATTTCGACTCAATTCCAAAAAAATTAATATAACGAGGCTTTTAGCCTTCAAAAATGCATGGATGCTAGAAAAGACTATATAAAACATCAATAGAGCTTTATAACTCTATCACTGGTAGTTTCTCTGTATCTTCATAATTTCAGAGTGGCTCTTGCATAACAGCGTTCACCCGGCGCACCCACCAAAATTACAATAATATTACTCAAGGGTGGATATTTCTAGGTATATTAAAAATTAAACTGAAACTTTACCCTAATCCAATAAAAACTGTATAAGCTTTCAGTTTAAGTGTAATCAGGAAATGTGGAAAAAGTGAAATTTAATGACTTTTTTCCCTCAAATAAAAAAAAAAGATATAACAGAGTGTAAATGATACTTTAATAATAATTAATAAAGTCTATTGTTTAGTAAAGGTATAGTTGTTGCCTTTTCATTTTCTATATATTAGTTAAGTTTCCATTTAATTCTCGTTTTTTCCATTTAATACGTACATAGTGCTGCTTGACAGTTTAATTAAACTCCTACCGGATATAGGTAAAGTCGAACTAAAATGTTTGATTTGTTTTGTTAATTAATTACAAATTCTAACTGTAAATTAAGCGAAATCCCAAAAGGCAAATAAAGCACGTATACATCACAACAAACTACAAAAAATCCAAACAAAAAAAAAACAAACAAAACAAAACACTACAATATTCAGTTCTACAATAAAATATACTCGAATTTAAAGCATTTTGATGAAGAAATAGGAGAAAATAAATCTTACAATAAACTTTAATAAAAAAAAATAATCATTTAATTTTAATTAATTTCTCCCAAAAAAAAAGTTTCAACTATTAATAATCGTACAACTTTGCGACAAGATTTGTTACTTTGTAATTTTCTCTTTTACAAGTTAACTCATTTAGAAAAGTTGCAATTACGAGAAGCCAAATTTTTGTTTCTGTTTGATCAATGGAATTTATAATAGAGTTTTATTTCTATGTTTTAGGTAATTTTTCCCATTGTTTGTTTTGATTGAAAAGAACACTATCATGGAAATCTTATCGATGGCAAGGTTGTGGTTTATATATTAATAAACAAACCAGGTACATTATTGAAGAGCGAATCACATCAAAGGATGTTGTCTTCTAGCAATAGATTTTGTTACAAGCATTACTCTACTGTGATATGAAAGCTAAGCTATACTATTTGGAAATTGATATTGACATTAATAGGAAGTGAATTGAAATAGATATTTCAACAATAATAGTTGTGTTTAAAATTTATAAAGATTGTCCCCTGAGCAGATTATAATTGAATTGGATCATCTTCGAACAGTATAAAGTTTTCAAACTATAGTAGAATGCACAATAGTGTAATCAGCCTCCAACTTGCTATTGATAACAGGAAGTGACCTCATTTCCTTTATAAGTTGGGAAATCCAATCGATTATCATAACTACAAATTACTAAAGTCGTAAAACTAAAATTGAATTTTTTTTATTATTTTTAAAACAAAGTTAAAACCATTATGCAATGTTTGTTTTATTATTCTTGATAATTGCTCAATTACGTCAAACCATTTTTTTTTCTTTGTGCGATTATTGAAGATTGAACTCTAAAATTTATACACAAGCAAAGGTTATTCGAGATAAAATCATTAAAAATAAATGAAACTGGGAGCTGGAACTTTAATATAAACCTTTGTTTGGGTATCGGCGAAGAAAATCGTCTCGAATTTTCTGCAAGCATTGGAAATTTATTTTTGTTCAGTTAAAACAATTTTCTTTGATACATAATTAATTTTTAGAAATTATCAAACTTGTTGGTTGAGTCGTCTTTTTCTATCAAAATAATGTGTTTGAAATATGTAGATGTTTGTAAATTACAAACACTTCAAAATTGATCTAGCAATCGAAAATTCTTAGAAAATTTATGATTTGAATCTCAACTGTGAATTTTCATTTAACATCTACCCACGACAGTTAATTGAAAAAGAGAAGAAACACTAAATTTGCTTATTTAAGCTGAAGAAATTATTAAATGGTTCCCCGGCGCATCCACCAAAATGTTGCAGAAACTAAAACCGTTTCTCAACTACTAGCCACAGATTAATCAAAGGAGTATAAAATAAAAACTGGACAAATTATCCGGCGCATCCACCAAAATGTACAACCAATTCAAAAAATGGCCATAAGATGGTTTTTTATTTTTTTTCATGATTGTTGTTGTTGGGGAAAAATTGAAAACGGGAAGATAAATAGGTTAATCAAATAAATGAACATACAACGATTTTTACTTTAATCTAATGACCATACGGAATCGATTTTGCACAACTAAGCGACCAGCAACTTCTCCAATTCATCACGTTTATTAAAAATATGAACTTAATGATTCTCAAAATTTATCATGATAAATTTTGTCAATTTCCAGTTTTATAAGATAAATAAAAGCCATTATTTATGAAAGTTCAAAATAATATTGTTGCTAGTTGGTTGTCTTTGTTTCATATTATTAGAAATATAGGAAAATAGTGTTTGTTTGTATTATGTGGTGAGATATAAAATAAATAGGAAATTTTGAAAGCACAAATACACACACACACACACACACACA
>JAZBGX010000315.1:7288-36411 GCA_037414775.1 Zonitis immaculata
ATTTTAATGAATAAGGTTTGTAATTGATCTTGAATTTACACGAATTACTCAAATGTTTGTTTTTCATATTTTAGAAATTGGAAATTTTAAAGCGTTAAATTGACAATGAGATGAGAATTAATTGCATAATAAAAACGTGTTTATTCAACATTATTCGAGAGATTTTGAGAATAATTATTATAATTATCATAATGAATGAAATTTGTATTTGATGTTGGATTTTTGCGAAATCAACGTTATTCTAACAACAATTATTTAGAAAATCTATTCATAGTGACAACACTATCGTGTCTGGAAAATAATTGCAAAATATGTTAGTATGTTTCTATTATTATTTTCGATAAGATTTTTTGATATGAAAATATTTTTGATTTTTAAACAATTCCTATATTTGCTTGAATTTTGATCAAAATTTTTGAATGTTATTTATAAACATTTAGTTTCACTAGTAATTGATGAAATAATTTGCTTTATCTTGTTATAGTAATTGGCTTCAATACTGGAATGGCTTGATATACGTGAGAATCTCATTTATCTATTTATATTTGTGGTGTAGCGGTTACACTGTTCTCATGATTAATTAACAGCATCATAAATCAAATCGAGCTATTTTATTCAATCTTTATACATTAGCAAGATACATGGATTGATCATTTGGTGTACCAAATGTATTTTGACAAATGAGGTTTGTAATTGATGCTGAATTTTCACACATTGCTCAAATGAATTGTTTTCATGTTCTAGAAATCTGAAAATCAAAAATGTTAAATTAACCATGAGTTTTATAATTAACTGCATATTGGAATGCAGTGTTACAGCGCTATTTTATGTATTCGACAAATTTGGAGTGGCTGCTTATCAAATCGACATTTACTCGTATTTTGATAATATTTGATATTTCTCGATAAATTGCTTGAAAGAGCAAAGAAGCTTTTAATATTAAATAGGAGATGAATACTGTCAGAATATTGATGATGGAAAACTGCAAAATTTGGACAGCCTTGTTTGATAATAATAATGATTTTTAACGCATTTATATGCAGTTTTATATTTGGTGAATTATAATCACTTGTTTGGAGAATAATTGTAAGTATGAGTCTGTTATTTTCAATAAGATTTTGTGGAATGGAATGAATTTCAATTGTTTCGTAGCGGTATGCAACCAGTAATATGACATCGTATTGCAACGTATGCAATCAGTAATACACCAACAGACGCAATCGTATGCAAATAGTAATACATTTGTGTAGGTGGCGCTTCTGTAGATTCACCCAAATATTTTCAATTTTTATACAATTTTTGTTCAAATTTTGATCACAGTTAGTTTTACTTTGGTAAATTGATGAAATAATGTGCTTTATCTTGTTACAGGAATTGACTTCAATATTTAAATGAAGAGATATCAGTAAGAATTTGATGGAACTTTTATGTATCGATTTTTATCTCGAAGTAAGAATAAATGTAAGTAAAGTAATATTAAGCATTGTTGGATACTAATTTTTCTCATATATTTGTAGAATCTGATTCTACAATTCTTCTATTTGGACTCGTATTTATGGTGAAAGTACTTTGCAATTGAAATGAATTTAGAGGAATGGAGATTGCGAAATGTTAAAATTGGATGGGAGTTAACTGCATAATGAGAACGTTAATAATCAACATTATTCGCGAGAAGAATAATGATTTCATTACGATATAGCCAATGAACTTTGTATTTGTTATTGAATTTTCACGAAATCAACGTTGTTTCATTAATGATTACTTGGAAAATCGATTTGTCGTTTATTTATTTTAAAACTACATCGAATTGGGAATGAATTTAAAAACAGGATCGCTGAAATGTTTCCAACTTCAATTGACAGCATAATAATTAAATTAAGCTCTTTTATTCAATCTTTATTTAATAGTAATTGGGATGGATTGATCATTTGGTTCATTTCGCGAATAAAGCTTCTATATAATATATTTTAGAGAATGGATATTCCAAAACGTTGAATTGACAATGAGATGGGAATTACCTGTATAATGGAATGCAGTTTTACAGCGCTATTTGATTGATTCGACAAATTTGAAGAGGCTGTTTGACAAATTGATATGTATTTTGATAATATCTATAGATAAATTGTTTAAAAGAGCCAAGAGGCTTCAAATGTGTATGAAAAATAAATCATAAGAATATGTATGGTAGAAAACTGCAAAATTTGGATATGCTTTGGGTTTTTGGACATTTAACGAATGAATATGATCTGGTAAATTATAATAAATAAGTTCAATGTAAGATTTATTTAAATATATAAATGATGTTAATTCAATGAATAAATATTTTCAATCGAGCTGAAATTGTTGTTTTTGTTTCCTTTATTTCAATTTCGTACTTAAATTTGCTCCTGATACTTTCTTTTAGTTTGAGTTTCCCACTAAAATATACTCCGGATACCTCTTATTAATTAGAATTTCTTGATAGATTTTACTCCTAATACTTGTTATTAGTTTGAATTTCCCGCTAATTCTTACTCCGAATACCTCCTATTAGTTTGAATTTGCCGCCTAACTTTACTCCGGATACCTCCTAATAATTAGTTTAAATTTCCCGCCAACCTGTACTCCGGATACCTCCTGATACATTCTACTTTCCTAATAAAAATCGTCAATTTCTGTAAAATTTCTCTAAAAATTTGGTAAAATTCGTTAAAATTGTCGAGATTTTCGATTTTCTATCAGGATCACATGAACGCGAGGAGGTATCCGAAGAAGTATCCGGAGTAAAAATTCAACCAATCAGAAAATTCCGAATAATTTTGGCCACGCCCACCGCCTATTATTTTCCCGCCAAATTTTTACTCCGGATACCTCTTCGAATACCTCCTCGCGTTCATGTGATCCTGATAGAAAATCGAAAATTTCGACAATTTTAACGAATTTTACCAAATTTTTAGAGAAATTTTACAGAAATTGACGATTTTTATTAGGAAAGTAGAATGTATCAGGAGGTATCCGGAGTACAGGTTGGCGGGAAATTCAAACTAATTATTAGGAGGTATTCGGAGTATATTTTAGCGGGAAATTCAAACTAATAGCAAGTATTAGGAGTAAAATTTAGTGGAAAATTCCAATTAATAGGAGGTATCCGGAGTATATTTTAGCGCAAATTCAAGCTGATAGAAGGTATCCGGAGCAGATTTAAAAGCAAAATACAAATAATCCCATTATATTTATGGATGAATAAAGGAAACAAAAACATTTCGACCTCCATTAAAGATATTTATTCATTAAAATATAATATAATATACAATAAATATAATACAATTCAAATATTTGAATGAATTTAACATTGTTTAAAGAACTCAAAAAGTTTTTATTATTATTTACCAGATGAGTAACTGAATAGATAAGTTAATTATTATTGCTATTGATATATCAATAGTAATAATAATAATAATAGTTAATCATTGAATGCCTGCCAACCCAAAACATGTCCAAAATGTTGCAGTTTTCCATCACCCATATTCTTATTATTTACATTTAAAGCTTCTTTGTTCTATTAAACAATTAATCTACAGATATTGACAAAATACATATTGATTAGTCAAACAGCCTCTCCAAATTTCTCAAATCAATAAAATAGCGCTGTAATACTGCATCATATTTTGCAGTTAATTCTTATTCCATTGTCAATTCAACAATATCAAATTTCCAATTTCTAGAATATGATAAAAATCTATTTAAGTAATTTGTGAACATTCAACATCCATTACAAACCTTATTCGTCAAAATGTACTAAATCATCCCGATTGTTAATGAATAGGTCATTTCTTCGAATTTATTCGCAATTCAATTTACTTTAACCTCCAAAGTCCAAATATATAAGCCTTAATATAAGAATGATAGAAGCAGATTCTATAAATAGATAAAAGAAATTATTATCTAGCAATGTTCGATGTTAATGGTTTACACTTACACTTACTCTTTTTTGGAACACAGATAGATACAAATGCATAAAAATTCCATGAGATTCTTACGTATATAACTCCATACAATCCAATTACTATAACAAGACAAAGGAAATTACTTCATCAATTACTAAAGTGAAACAAAATGTTTGTAAGTAACATTCAAACATTTTGATCAAAATTCAAGCAAATATAGGAATTGTTTAAAAATCAAAAATATTTTCATATCAAAAAATCTTATCGAAGATAATAATAGAAACATACTTACATATTTTGCAATTATTTCCCAGGCACAATAGTGTTGTCACTATGAATAGATTTTCTAAATAATTGTTGTTAGAATAACGTTGATTTCGCAAAAATCCAACATCAAATACAAATTTCATTCATTATAATAATTATTCTCAATATCTCTCAAATAATGTTGAATAAACACGTTTTTATTATGTAATTAATTCTAATCCCATAGTAAATTTAACGTTTTAAAATTTCCAATTTCTAGAATATGAAATACATACATTTGAGTAATTCGTGTAAATTCAATATCAATTACAAACCTCATTCATCAAATGTACTAAATGATCAATCCATCACGATTATTGTTCAGTTATTCAATCGAAAAACATTTTGTTGTGGGTGTCATCTCTTCATTTCCAGTACAGAACAATGCATTCAAATTCCATTTGATTTCTACATTCACTCTCCATTCCAATATTGGACCCAATTTCTATAACAAAATGAAGTACATTATTTCATCAAATTGTTAAAGTTGAACGAAATATTTGTAAGTAACATTAAAAATGTAAATAAAAATTAGAAATTGTTAAAAATTTAAGAAAAAAAATTAAATATATAGTAACGCCATCTATACAAAATGAGCAAAACGAGAGCTTAGGCGACATCTGTGAATTGCTGTAAGAATTAAAATTTGAGAAAACAGAGATCTATACTACCGACAGCTGTTGCCAACTTAAAATTAAATATTTAATACCAACATAGTGAAAATTAATTCCATTCGAAAAAATCTTATTGAAGATAAAATAAGAACTTACGTATTTCGCAATTATTCTCCTGACACGATAATAACAACCACAACGAATAGATTTTCCAAATAATTATTGTTGAAATAACGTTGATTTCGTAAAAATCCAACATCAAGTACAAACTTCATTGGTCATATTGTAACAGAATGATTATTCTCGATATCTCTCGAATAACGTTGAATTAAAACATTTTTATCATGTAGTTATTTTCTCAAATTAACGTTTTGGAATCTCTAATTTCTAAAACATCCAATGTACTTGCACTCCTTATTCTACCATCATTTTTGATAACCCCCTGATGTACGTAACTTGTAATTGCTTTAACAAGCAAACAAAAAGCGGAAATTATAACATTGTATACATTCATTCCAAATCATTTTTTCATGATTAATTATTCTATTGGAATCTAATTATTCATTAATTTAATAAAATGTTTACCTTGTTCCAATCCATTTCACTAAACAGTACCATATAGTTATTTAATTATTATATGGATGGCACCATTGGCACCTAGTGATTTATTATTGATTGCGTCCTGTAAATAAATAACGAAACAATTGACATTTAAATTTGAAAAGAGAGGTTATGTATTATAAGTTGAATTTATGTATAGAAATAAATAAATTATTGTATTAAAATGAATATTGAAGCATTTCTAATGAATCTCCGTGATAATTTTAATTTAAATATAAATGTTGATGTTATTAATTTCACTAATGTTAATATTGAACCGTATTATAGTAAAGAAAATGATCATGGGTTTGGTGAGAAAGATTGTTTAATTTATACAACCCAATTCACTATATACCATATAAATTATTCGATTAAGTTTCTGTCGTTTGTTTATGTAAATATTAATTAAAATCCAGTTGATAACACATATATATTTATATAATAAAAATTTCAGGATCAGCATGGTGAGATATTGAAACTTGAAATAGCAATTGATAATGAATTATTAGATAAAGAAATTGGTGGTTGTCGAAATTTTCTACAACGTAAACGTAATTTAAATTTAACATTCACCATATTGATGAAAATTGCTAATTTATATGAAAGCAGACGCTTAATATGTCAGACTGTTTTACGAACAAATAATTTGATTAATCTAAATTTCAATGATAATGGTGTTAATATTAAATGTAATAATCATACTGGTATGAAATTATTAGAAATTGAATGGAATATAGCGTGGAATTCGAACGATTGTGAAATTAATGATTTATTGGAATTTTATTGTAATCGAATTGGTGAAATAATTGCCATTTATAAAATACATTTTCTATAATAACTTATAATTTGTTTGTAGTCTTGAAGAAAGATCGAAATAGTGGAATTCAACGATTAATGGAAATTTTAGCTAATCTCGATCTTAATTTCCATACAAAATTCAAATTATGGACTAAATTAATTGAGGATTTGTATAAAAACGAGTCAAATTCGATTGATTTGACAAATATTCAAGAAATTTCTGATACCGAAAGTATCTCAGACACTGAAAGTGAAGATAGTATTGTGATTATCAAAGACGCAATAGACAATAACAATCATATGAAGAATAGAGACGACATTTTACTTATAGAATAAATACATCATGGAATATGTATTTTTCTTATAAGGAATCCAAAAAATTAATAGAAGGAAACAAATCATTGAGGCATATAATATAATTTTTTATAGTAATAACATTTTTTTTTGAAAAAATTAATTATTTACCCGTTTGATCTTCATTATAATCATTATAATGACGAAATACTTTCAATTCCTCCTGGACTTTTTGTATTTGCTGCATTTGTGCTTTTTTAATCGGATCAATTTCTTCTATACTACCCAATTTAACTGCATTTGGATGCACAAGTGGTTTTTGGTTTACTTCATTAATTCCAGTGAATTCATTTAGTTTAATAGGACTATTCCTAAAACTATTAGACGGTAGTTGATCTTTTATTCTTAATTGGGCATCATAAGCAAGTGGTGTTACATTAGTTGCATCTTTATCAAATTGATGTGCATTGAATTTATTTTCAACAATTGTAGCAATACCAATACGATCAGTTCCGGTATGCATTAAATTCACATTATCGCTTGTATAACGTGTTGAGTCAGTGAGTGATGGTCTTTGTGTTATAATTTTATTATAATTTTCACTTTCAACATCGTAAAAAACATTGGATGGATTCACAAACTCATCCGTTCTATTTGATGATAACAGTGAATGACTGGAAACATTTGTAGAAGCATCTTTATAAAACGATTTGTAAATTCTATCAAAATCATGTTTCGATGGAATAATTTCATCATAATCGGATATATTTAGATGTGACAATTCTGTTTCATTAACTGATTCACTTAATCCGGACATTGGCATTTGATCTTTATCGGATCGAATCGGCTCAATTTTTGTCGATACAGGTGCTATAACTGATGATCTTTTATGAGATGAAATTGTCTCAGTATTTATTGATTCAGCTACTGGGATTGATGATTTTTTAGAACCTTCAACTGGTATTGGTTCTTTATTGTATCTAATAGTCTGAAATCTTGATAATTCAGGTGATTCTTCTATAGGTTTTTTAGAATTGGATGGAATCGCCTCGGATGTTTTTGATTCAGGTATTGGAAATATGTGATTTATACCGGATGGTAGCGGGTCTATTTTCATTAGATTTTCCAATTCTTTATGTGGTGTTAGATCGTAATCATCTTCAATTAATCTCCTTGTTAATGGAGTATTGGTAAAAATTTTAGTACCATCGGTATTTGTTAGGACGGCATTTTGTTCGTTCATACGTTGTTTCGAAATTTGTTTATTATCCAACCAAGTCGGTACACAATATTTATCTAATATAGTTTTCGGTAAATAAATAGGACCGTCAACAATGACATAATCATCTTCATTCTCTTCAATTTGTAATTTTAATACAAATTTCTTATAATGTAAAGGACAACCGCATAATTCTTTGGTTGGTTTAAATTGAATTTCAGTTTGATTCGATGGAAGTGAATTATTATTTTTAATTTTAAGTGTGTCAGTATCATTGTCCAATTCTAGTTGTTCGACTAATGGTATACTTGCATTCAATAATTCATTATCGAATTCAGTACTTTTCAAAACAATTAATGAAACTGTTTGTGGTTCTGTTTTCATATCTGTCCGAACTGACCACTGATCATAATTATACTGTTCACTTGAACTACTATCAGCTGGTTTGTTATTTTCATCAACTATCTGTTGGTCATTATTGCTATTTGAATCAGCTAATAAACTACTATTACTACCATTCAATCTAATTTTCAAACGATTAGTCAGTTGAATCATACGTTCCTAAAATGATTTCGTTTAATTGTTATTTGATTTGATTAAAATAGAACAATTTTACTTCATCTAATCGAGATTTATTAGCTTTAATATGACTCGCGATAATTTGTTCATATCCTTCTTGACTGGACATACAATTTCTTAACATATCTTCCGTTACTTGTAGTAGAAAATGATCGTATTCGTGTTCTTCAACGCTAAATAAAAATATATAGAGAAGAAAAAAACACGATAAAATTTTATCGAAATTATAACGTACTCACTACTATTATGCGATTGTTCATTTTCTGATGATTCGATCGTTTTCGCTTTAATATTGGCGAATCGTGCACTGAAAATCGAATTACCTTAGAGAATTATTATACTTTTTAAGAAATGTAGCTTACGCTCTGGTTCGTTTTTTTTCTAAATATTTCGCTGCAGACATACTATATTGAATCAATCAAATTAATAAATGTTATACTTATCTAATTAATAAATATAATAATTACCTATATCGTCTTGATGGTGTACTCGTTTGGTCAGAATCTTTTGTTTTTTCGTCATTTTTCGGTGCTGAAGAATCAACAATTGCTTTAGCTTTACGTAACTTACGGTAATGGTTTGTCATATGGAAAAATATATCGATTTGTGATTGACATTTTGGGCACATATCGTAAAAATAACATTGAATTATACGAATTTAAGAATAACAACGTAAGAAATAACGTATTATCACAATTATTTTTATAAAGTTAAGTGAGAATATAGTGGATAAGGATTTGTTGACATTGACAACACCATCGTAACAATAGTCATTATGTTTATTGATTAAAATTTGTATTTTGTATATATTTACCGTTCATGCTTCCAGCTACAAAAATTTGTTCGAATAATACTCAACTCTGACAGTGTCAAAAAAAAATTTTTTTTTTTTAATAACATTGATTCATACAAGTGATTATTGTTTGCTGTTGGTTTGTTTAGATAGGTTTTGTAAAAATACCGGTGCAACTTTATCTTCTAATAAACGTTTGGGTATACAAAAAGGACTATCGATTAATATATATTCGTCACTTTGATTTTTATCTAAATTCAATTTTAAAGCGATCTTGCCTACCGAATCACTCATTGTACATTGACACATTGTTTTCATTTTCCCCGTATCCATAATTGGTATATTACCCAAAGCTGTTTTAGAACTTTTTTTATTGTGTATTGAATGTTTCGACGATGATTTTCTACGTTCTAGAGAAGATGATTTTGAACGTTCTAAAGACGATGATTGTCTACTATCTAAATCTTCAAAACCGGGCAATTCATCGACATCATCAAAATCTACTTCACTATTTGCCAAATCATCTCGCGATTCTCTTCTAGGATTTGTTATTTCTCTTTTTAAACGTTCTAGTTCTTGTAACATTTTTTGCTAAAATTCGAATTTATTTATTGTCAATTATTATTATAATTAATTTATAGTAATTACAGGATCCAATCGATTTTTATTAGCTGCAATATGTTTCTGAATGACTATTTTTGCATTTTGTCTTGCACTCTCACTAGCTTTAATAATATCAGTTGTTATTTGTAGAAGAAATTTCAGATATTTCATATCAGTAGACCTTAAATGTTTTTTATAACTTTTTAATTTTAGCAATGAAATCAGCTTAATAATATATTATCGAAAATAGCTTTTTATAAAATTAGCAGTTGCTTTGCGAAAAATTCAAATACACAAACATTTACAATTACTTGATTGATTCAATAGTACTTTTACTATATAATATAAAAAATTATTACCTTGTAGAACTTAATGAGAAAGAATTTAATGACAAATTAGATGGTGTTGTCTTCTTGCAAGTACATTTAGTAGTACCACTATCTTGAGATAGTCTAGTTTGTAATTTTTTACAAGCACAATCACCAGTTGAATCGACTTTAGGCGTTTTCGCATGTATTTCAGGTGGACGAGTAGAAGTAACTTTGGACGTTGATTTCTTTTTGACAAGTGATGACTTCTTAGCTGGACACGTTCGCTATAAATAGATTATTTGATAAATTCGAAAATAATTTCATTTTAAATTATATACAATACGTACTGGTGAATTGTCTCTACTACCGCCTTTTTTGTGAGGTCGACTCCTACCTACTCCCTTTAGAATTAAGAATTATTTTGATGTTTGTTTTTAATTGTATTTTTGTAAATAATAATAACTTACGATTGCTGGTGTTAATGGTTCATTCTTACGCGCCTTTACTGGACATTTATTATCGTCTTCATAGTTTCGTAAACAGAATGGAAAATCACTCGGTGTAAAAAGACTGAAAAACAGTAACAATTAATTATATATATAAAAAAAAACAATTCTAGTTACCTTTTCTCTTTTGGTACACTTCCAAAATTACAATAACAGTTACGACGTTGTACAATATTATTAATCGGACAACATTTCGCAAAGAAACAATCTCGTGATTCAGGAAATGTACATCTTTGACAATTATTTCTATCCATTGAAATTTTTACTGGAACATTACAAGAAATTTGATTTGGTTAAGACGCGCATTGACAGAACTGACAAAATATGAAACATACATATGACAGGAATTGCTTAGAAATTGGGAAATAAGTCCCAATCTATTATTATTATTATTAAACTTTATATTTATATACAATTTGGAATGATAACAATATTTCTTATTATATACATGGACGTTTATAAGTTAAATCATAAATATAAAGTAATAATTGCAATACGATTAGTAATAATAATAATACCTCAAATTAAGTACGTAATTTTTTTTTTTTAATTATTACAATAATCCTTCATTTCAACCGTTCATTTTTAATATTAATTTTTATAATAAATAATATCACTCAACAGAGTCACAGCTTGGAATCAAATCAACGAAAATCTTGTCCCAATATAACAGACTTAATTTATGCCCAGACATTCACAAAAATAATAATAGTAATAAAATATAGGACAAACTTGTTCCACAATATTGATAACAAAATAATACTTTTTATATAACAATTAAATTGAATTTAGATAGAAAAATTTATATGCTATAATAATATAAAATATTACAACATAACTTCCTCCTTTAGTCATTTTTTGTTGATACGACTTTTTGGTGCAATAAAACCTAAATCGGGCATTGTCATTTGTCCATTTACAAATGGATTCTTTCTAATTGGATTTTTATAATTTTGAAATGTATCAAAATTTGGATTTGTTGTTATATTTGTTTTATTTTGATTAATTTTCATTTGATAACCATTAATAGGAGGTGGTTGACTTGATACAAAATCACTCCAATCATCATCATCGTCATCATTTTTTTCTACATTATTATTCAATTGTTGATTGAAATTTGCTTGTATCGGTGTTGTTGTTAAATCGAAATTGGCACTTTGTAGATTATTGAATTGATTTGTTATTAGTGTCGGTTGATGATAATTTATTGGTATTGATTTTTGAACGATATTTATCGATTTTGGTGCATTATCGAAATTTGTTGATAATTTCGTTTGAACTAAACCATTTGGTGTTATAACAGGTATTGGTGGTTTAGCTGGTTGAACATTATTCAAATTTAATACTGATAATGGTAAATCCGGTGTTGATGTTCGTTCAGGTGTTATTGTTGTTGTTATAGGTTTTGGTACTGGGGCAACTGATACAAAATCAGACCATTCATCATCTTCACCTACAATATTATGTTTTTGTTGTTTAGAATTCCTACTATTATCCACAACTAATGAATTATTTTTATCTTCAATTTTATTTCGTATAAAAGTCAATTCGATATTTCGAATTTCCTCATCACTAACACCAGGTTCTGGCCAATTAATTTGTGTAGGCATCGATATTGGATTGATTATTGATGGTTTCAAAGGTTCTAAAGATACTGGTTGTAAAACAGTTGGTAGTGACGAATGAAATTCAGTAAAATCATCATCATCATCATTATTCGAAGTATTAACTTCAATTTTTGTTTGTTGTACATTTTGATTAATTTTTGAATCTCCAAAGATATGTTGATTAGTAATTTCTGGAATATTAGATGCTTTATTTTCAGGTAATACCATTTGGAAAGCATCAAAATCATCATCATCATTATCATTAAGAAAATGATCTTTTCGTGGTAATTCTGGTGTTTGAATTGTCGATTGAAACCAATCTGGTTTTTCTAAACTAATATTATCATTTGTTATATAAGTTTCTCTTAATGGTATCATTTTTGGTGATTCTAAACTTCTCATATTATCAATATCTTGAGTTATTGTTGTTGGTGTTGTGGTATTTGGTGGCAAATTTCTAACATTTTCTGTAATCGTTGTTAAAAATAGATCGGATTTTTCTAGAACTTCAGTTGATTCATCAATATTTTCTATTGTTTCTTTTGTTGTTGTTGTAGCTGAAAATATGAAACAGTAATTAATTTATTGTAAATATATACAATAATTTCCACTATAATTAGAAGTTAGTATTCAAATTTACTTACACTGTAACCAAATATCCCATTCATCTAATAAATCGTTAGATAATGATGGTGATGGATTGTTAGTGGTAGTTGTGGTTTGAATATCTAAGGATGCTACCAATTGTTCTAAATCTAATAGTATTGTTTGTGAATCTGATTGGAATTCAGTAGGTCATCAAATTTATAGGTTTAGGATTTGTGGCAATTGTTAATAAGGAATCCATTTAGAGTAAGCATGAAAGAGTTTTATCATAAAGTATTAGTCTTTAAATGACTATAGAAAAACAAATATATATATATATATATATACACACACACCAGAATTTGTTTTAAATACTTACAATCTAATGGATTAATTAATCCAGAATCATTCCAATCAAATTGAACATTCGGTACATCAAAATTACTCAACTGATCTTTTTGACTAGAATCAACGGACGGACTTGATGGATTTTGTACAGGTGTTGGAGTTAAAATCTCCGATTTCATTGGTTCTAATGGTGTTAAACCCAAATTTGATGCAAATCTCGGCATACAATTACTCCACGCTGGACCATATAACTAAAATAATAATGGAAATTATGACAATTTAACATAATATTCAAATATACTCACAATATTCCTCATATCAATATTTAATGATTTCAATAGAGCTTTCTGACTATTAGATTTTGACCATTGATAACCAATTGCATTTGTTTCTGTAACATCTTTTAATGAACTAAAAATTTTATCACTTTCTGTATCGTCAATGTAACGAAATTCATCAATATTTTCATTAATTTCCGGAAAAATTCCTTTAACAATCAATTCACATTTATCAAAAACATCATTTGAATTCAATAACAAAACAGGTTGATTCGACGTAAAATCAGAAAAATCATCAAATTCATCATCAATATCATCTTGACTATTTACAGTTTCTTGTTGATTAATTTGTTGGATTGATGATGCTTCGAATTCACCAAAATCATCGTCATTTCTATTTATCGTTTCTTGTTGTTCAATTTGATGAATTGATGTTTCACAAAATTTATCACAATCATCATTTCTATCAAGACTTTCTGATTTGATTTGCGAATTTTCGAATTTACAAAAATCATCATCTATATCCGTTTGATTTGAATTTCTTTCAACTTCTAATTGTGTTGTTGATTGGAAATCAGCAAAATCATCATCATCATCATCAATTTCATGGAAATTGGCGAAATTGTCAATAATTGATTTATCGTCTTTCAATCCAGATTCTATTTTTGGAAAATTTGTAAAATTATTATCATCGAGTTTATTGCTTTGCATTCCATCATCTATTGTTTCAAATGTACCAAAATTATCATTGTCTTCTATTTCAGGTACTTTAACATAATTAGAATCATCATTTAATGGATTCTCTATTATATCAGACTTTAGAGATTGAGAATTGGTACAATTATCATTTTGTGATGATTCATTTTGATCAAAATGTGTTTCAAAATCACCAAAATCTTCATTTACATCATCACTATTCGAATCAATTGATTCAATTTTAATATTATCATTTTCTTTGCTATTATCACATTTTCGAAATTTTAAATCATTTGATTGTTCAGTTTCATCATCATCGTCAGTATTTGGACCATTTTCATTAATATAATCGTCACTATTAGCATTAATATTAGATAAATCGTCATTTGATAAACTAGAATTAGTACAATTGACATGTGTTATATCAGATTTTGAATCGTCAGCAATTTTTCGTTTATCTTGGAAATCTTTTTTATCACCATCAGATATTAAAATATCATTTAATTGATTGTTATCACGTTTCGAGTTTTCATTGACATCTAATACAGTTGTTTCTTCTTTATTTTTGATAATTTTTTCGGGTGATTTTTCTGGAGATGAGGATAGTGATGATTCTATAATACAAAAAAAAAAAGAAAAAATCAATAATTATTATAATGTTTTGTTTTTATTGCAAACCATCGCAGTCATATGAATCGGTAGCTGCTCGAAAATCACCAAATTCATCATCATCATCTTCATCTAATGGTCCAACAATTGGCGGTGGTGAACTACTCAACAACGGCGGTATCAAATTCGACATCTATACATAAATAATTAATTGGAATCATAATAAATGCATGACCTTGTATTTAATGAAACTTTAATATCAATTTTCTACCTGAATGATATATCAGTGTAAAATATGTCACCCAAATTGTAGACAATTACAATCACAATCACAATAACTATATAAATAATGTTTTTTATTTGATACTAATATGAAATAAAGTTGATAATCAACGTTTTTATTCTGGAAATTTGTAATTTAACGACGATTTTAATCAAATAATTTATTTAATAATTTAAGTTTTGTTTTCGACTGAAAATGACAAACAGTACCATATTGACAATGACAGAACAGAACTGGCTAAATATCAAAGCATAGTCTCTAAAAAGCGCCATCTATAAGTGCAATATTCCAAAAATCGATCAATTATGAATTATAAAATCAAATTTTCGACCAACAATATATCCGATTCTTCTGAAAATCATCAATCTCATACTAAAAACATCTATAGGATTGGGACCATAGACTTATAACTTATAACTTATAAGTCTAGTGTTAGGACTTTTGGGAATGAGATTTTAGGTTGCCACTCTGAGCGGTTGTAGCGGTCGTATTCCATAGACGTATTATACTATATGTATGCAACCAAATATACTCAATTCCATAATTTATTGTGTTATCTGATTGTGAGAGATCATAATACACGCTATAATGGAATAATTTAAATTTATCTAATGTAGGATAGGGTGAATAACTCGATGAAAAATGCTGATATTTTGTACACGCCCCCAATATAGTGAAAGAAAAATGCTGTCCAAATTTCAAGTGCCTAGCTTATCCGGGGCGGTAGATATTTGACAATTAATGAGGATGAGACAACTTAGGAAAAGATTAATTGACCCACTTGTCCTTAATGAGAAAATCTGAAATTAAGCATGTATAGAAATATGTTGAACAAATTTCAAGTGCCTAGGACGACTAGGCACTAGATGGGGATGGGATGATTTAATCCATATTTTTAGCAATTAAACTAAAAGGTTTAATGAAAAATATAATTTTTAATTATCACATTTATTTATATCTTTCTCAATGTTCACAGATAAATTTGATTGGATAACCGATTCAACAATTGTTACATATTTTTTATTTGTTTGTTTGTTTATTTGTTTAAATCAATTGTAAAACAAATAAAAGGAATGTAATTATATGTGATTATTCGATTCAATTATATAAGTATTTAAAGATATTTACAAGGCAAAAAATATACTATATATACATAATTATTTACAATTATATACAAAACTATACGAAATGATATTTTTCTTGTCTTATTAATTGCGTCTTTGAATTACTCGATCTATATATGTATATATAAAAATTGTATTTATTTTTTAACAGACTTTTTTGTTCATTAAAAAGAGTTAATCAGCTTATAGCAGCAACATTTTATTTTTGATAAATTATTTCATGATTATCACATTTAGTTTTTTATTATTATTATTAGTATTATTTACAAATTTACAGAGTATTTTTATTAAATTTCTGACCACACAAATTGATGAAAATCAACAAAGATCTCACATTTAGTTTAAGCTAGTTAAGATTAATTACTATTTTAGGAATATTGTAAAAAAGGAAATTCGAACAAGATCGCTCTTATTATTAGCTATTATTATTATTATTATTTAGACAAAACATATTCTGTAAACGCTGCTGCGTAATGCCTTAAGTTTATATCTTAAATATGTACAATTTTATCTAATTTTTTTTTTCAGCAGATATGTAAAAGTCTTTCAGTATTCATCTGCACGTCGCCTGAATAAAGATTAGTTTTGACACACGATCAAAATTCCACAATACTCTATAATAATGACAAAAAACTGTTTTTATTCATATATAGGATGGTCCACTAGAGGCTTTCCTGGTCTTGTAATTCTAGCTCTAGTGGGTGCAAAAAAAAACGCGGTAGATTTTCGAGTGCAATTTTTTCCCTCAACTAGAATCAGAGTTCTTACAAGACCAGAAAAGCCTCTGGCGGGCCATGCTGTATAGGTATATTAGATAGAATAATTGTACTATAACTGAAAAATATTAATTTTTTTGATTGATTCGTTGCTAAATTATCAAGATTTCTTTTATATAATTTGTAAAAATAACCCTGTATTATATAATATAGTTATAAAAATTAATGCAGCATTTACAGGGATGTTACTTGTCAAACTGTACTCTCCCGTTTATTAACCATCAATGGTGTATCAGCTGATGGTTCTTCATCATTTGTCGCTAATGGTTGCATCGGTATAGGCGGTTCTCTAGATTGCGAACGTTGCCTTTGTTGTGGATGTGGTCCACGATATGGTAATGGATAAATACCGGGTGGTAAATGATTTACTGGACCATATTGCCATTGTTGATGTGGCTGACGTGGTAATGTACATTGTGCATAAGGACCCATCATTGTTGGTGGTTGAGATGGGTGCTAGAAATATTGGAAACAATTTATTTTTTTATTATTACTATATGAAAGGACCGATGATTTACGGCAGATATCTTTAATGGTTTATAATGTACGTGAGGTTGAGTTAAGGGTCGCCTACTATTAAATCACTTTCTATAACCCTTCAGCAAACTAAATCGTTCTACAAAAGCTACGATTATAGATCCAGTCCTAAAATTGACGACAATAGAGCATTCTGATAGTTCGACAATACCCTACCGAATCTATATATTCAAAGGTCAACATCGAGATAAACTAATTTAAACGTTGTTGGAATAATAAATAAACAACAACTATTAGTTTTAACTAAACTAATATAAAATCAATTCTATCATCAATTAATAATTATTCAGATTCTAATTTCTAAACGTTTTGCAATAGGTGTGTGTTGCTATTATTTGCTCTAAATTCAAATGACAGGGATTGTTGCCAAATCGACCACCAATGGTGCTAAGGTGAAATTTAATCAAACCCGCCCTTGTTTATATAACAATCCACCTACTCTATTCCCAATTGTAACGATTATTATATTCTCTTAAATATATAGAATTGCAATTGAACTTACCATTTTTGTTTGTGTGGCAAGTTCATGTAATGGCATCCCATTACGTAACGTACAATAACCGATATAACCACCGGAATTACCCGGTTGATGTAACAAACTACGACTAGGTGATGTTTCTATTGTTGAAATATGTTGTCTTTTTCTTATATAATCAGTTGTTTCTTCATTATCTATAGGTTGTGGTATTATATCCGGATTTTTTTCATCACTATCACATTCTCCAGCACTCGAATCATGTTTCGATATTGGACTACCACCTAGAATAAATATGAACAATGCTACTTCAGCAAAAAATAAATAAATAATAGAATGGGTAATGTATAATTTATGAAACAAACGGTGAACTGTTGTTGAACAAAGAATGAAATGGGGGAACAGAATCCAATATAAATAAATGGTTTCGACAACTATTTGAAATGTTTTATTTAGATACTGTGTGGCCTTTGTCCATACCAGATGTTTGATATTATTACTCGTATATGTGGATGTAGGAGTGGAGAAAAAAAACGACTCAGTATAGCAAATATTTTGATAAAATTTTACCTCCTTTATCACTTAAAGCTGCCCCACCTGCGGATCCTCGCCGTTCTAAACTACCACTATTAACTGCTGTATTTTTATGTTGTTTCCGGCGATCATCGTTATGTGTACATTGTAGTCTTAATACAAGTATTACAACTAATGCTACAATAAGTAATGCAGAAATCACACCAATTAAAACGCTCATCATCGGAGTAAAACGGAAGCCGCTACGATGAGGATTGTCTGCAAAATAGCCATTCGAATAATTACAATTTTCAAATTATAGCAGTAATAATAAAGAAGAATTATTGTAAATTAGAGAGGGGCGAGATAGGGTGAATTTAGAGACAATCTCATTATTATAGGTGCATCATTTTATTCGAGTCTCCTATATGTATTTTCTTATTAAAATGAGAAATTTCCGCAACGCGTTGTTCTCCCGTTGGGAATTTTTATCTTTTAGAACGAAATATCGTTGGTAAACACTACTAGTATCATTAGTGCCTGTATTTTAAGAATATATTGCCATTCTACTATACAAGCAATTTTGAAAGCACCATTGCTAATATTAAAAACTCGCTTTATTCGTCGAGTTTATGTTTTTGTTCTTCTTTTACACAATTTGTAATAACCATTATTATTTTCTATATGAAAACTTTTCAAATTTTTTCAATATTGTCATTTGATTCTAATGCAATCACACAAAACCAAACAAAAAAAAAAAGGGAAACCAGACAAACATATTTGTGTCATGTTAACTTTAAACAACAAAAAAGAAAAGTAATTTCTTCGTTTTTCTTTACAAACAAAACAATATTTTCCGGTTCGTTTTTCCTACCTTTTTCAGCGGTTAGTTGTTTTTCTGGTAGACGTAATGTAGATGCCTGCAGGATGACCGGTTCACTACGTCCTTTTCCATTATATGAAAACAAGGCAGCTTGATATTGAGCACCAGGCTCTAGGCCAACAACTGAAAATATCGCTTCAGGTGATGATAAGTTACTTTTTATATCTTGTGTCTGACTTTCACGGATCTGGAAAATCAAAACAAATTAAATTTTTTATGTATGAAGTGATTTTTTTCTTCGTTCAATTTTTTCAATCAAATATTAGTGAAATTGAAATTTGTTTAAATCTAACCATAAAATGGAGGCTGTTGAAATGAAATTAGCTATTCAATGGAATTGATTTTGTAATTTTGTTGGATGCGAATGAAGTGGGTGCTTGATTATGAATTGATTTAAGGGATTTAAGGTGCCCTTTGCTGTGTTACTAATTGGACGTTCGATATTTCTGTTGGAGAATTTGTCAATTTCATCTAATTGAAAAGTGTCGAGCTTTTAATTATATTTCGTTATTATTGTGTCGAGCTTTTATATTGATTGTTGGAATTTTCTTACAAGATTATTTCAAATAGGAAATTCTGAATTAAAATTTACTTACTTCTAATAGGAAGAATTGGCGGAGACCACCATTGAAGCCTTCTGTGCATCGCAAAGAGAATGATGTCATCGAAATATTTGAAATTGTACAATTATGCACCTGATCCGGTCGTCCTGGAATCAAATTATAATAACGATTCATTAAAGTTTGATAATTGATAATTATCAGGCATATACAGTTTTTAACAAACTTTTCACAAATTTTACCAATTTAAATAAAAGATATTGTAAAGTTTTTCCTTTCAATTCATATGAATACATGGCTGTTGCCAGCAACTCTTCTTCAACAACTTGGAAATAATTCAAGCACGATTGTTGCACCAGAACAAAAACCAAATTGAGCGCCAGAGAATGAAAAGAAAAATAGAACAAAAAAAAGGAATTTTTAAAGTAAATTTTCAATCCAGGAACAAGATGGTGTATATACAAAAAAAAAAAAAAGATAAATGTATGCATGAGATTGCTGAAGCTAGCAAATATTTTAACTTGCTTGAAGATTGTGGAATAGAATGAACAAAAAGCAATACACGATACAAAAAACAACAAGAAATGCTTTTTACTGACAAGAATACAAGAATAAACTGGTTGTATCTATTGGACAGGAATCACCCAAGTAAATCGACCGTGAACCTGAATAAACGACCTTAAAGGATATGCATTAACTTTAACCAATTTCGTTTGACGAGAAATTTTATTTAATAAAAACTACATTTTCGACTAAATCATTCGTGTTTTTTTTTTTTGTCATTCACATCATCCACCCATCTTCTAGTCTCAACGAAAAGTGTAAAAGTTTACATTACAGTTATAACATATTGTAAGTGTTAATGTAATTACAATCAATTTTCTAGTTGTATTGAACTTATACTTTATCTTATCCTAGAATAAGAATGTAAAAGTAAAAACAGGAGTGAACCGGCAAAAAGGATCGATTTATATTATAAAACCATCCCCTAGGCGTATATTATGCTGTAAAGTAAATGTTCGCAGTAATTAATCTAGCAACTGATTGCTTTGAATATATTTCTTTATAGTTATTGTCGATTTCTACTATAACTCGGTGTATATTTGACTATAATTCAATTAGATAAGATAATATTTACAGTAAGAGGTCGTTGTACTTGGATATAGTGAAGATAAATAGAATCGTTGCATTATTTTTATTTCAATATTTCTCTATAGTTTCAAATTCAATATTATGTTTGTTGAGATTTGGATATTTGTAAAACTATCAAGATTTCCAAACGATAGAATTTTATGTAAATTTCATTTATGAATTCTCAAAGTTCTATAGAATTTTACTATCTATATATAGTTATTTATACATTTATAATAGAAACTACTATATTGTTTAGATTTATATAACTAACTTGCACAACATTCACTACTTTTCAATGTAAAATAAATTTCTTTTGTTTCATTCAAGTCCGCCTCATAAAAAAGTAATATCAGGAGACCTATATATTTGGAGACACTCCGACAGACTTTCGAGTAGCTTGAAGGATTTAGAAATATTGTCGTAAACTGACTGAAAGAACGTAGCAAAATAGTTATGAACTATAGACGTATAGAGACGACAACACTCACACACACACAGACACACACAAAATATCATCTATTTTTTTTTTGTTTTGTTTTCTAGTAAGCTTAAATAGAAAGCCTTTGATATTGGTTGCTTGCCAAAAAAAAAGAATAAAGGATAACTATAAAAAATTAAACGATGACAAAAATATATTCGAGTTTATAAATATATTTAGTTATTAGGGGAATTTTTGGGTATCGTTGCACTATCGCCAATCATGAATGTAGAAGCCTATAAACTACATATATAGGGACAGGATTCTATAATAATCATATTGATAAGGGCTTTGTAGTAAATGGCATGTGACATACGATCGTCTCTTTTAGATAGAAGATTCTAGACTGAATTGTTCAATCATGCGATACATACAACCACATAAAATCCCTACTTAAAATCACAAATTATTCATATAAGCATTACATATGTATGTACGTACATATATGTACATATAAAGTCAACTATATACATATAATAAAGTCAACATAAAGCGTTCGAATATCGTTGAAATCATGCATAAAGAAACGAGATCTTGTAAACATTACTATATGTATTATAATATCCTATATATCTATATATATATATATATATATAAAATGTTCTACATCAATAAAATTGCCACAAATGATCGAGTTGTGTTAAAATATCCATTTTTATTTGTACCTACATTTAGAAAATGTGAAACAACAATCATAAACCTGAGACTTATTGGGTATTCAAATAAAAATTGAATTACATCCAGTTTGGTGAATTTTATTGTAATATTAAAAATTGAGAACGAAAAAACAAACAAAATTAACAAAAAAAAATGGTGGATGCGCCGGGCGATATCTCAATATTAGAATTCCAGTTTACATTAGTGATTCCAAAAATTGATTACAACTATTATACTAATGACATATAATCTGTATAGTTGTTTTCCAATTTCATCTACAATTCTTTAATGAAATATCAGTATAAACACAACTTTTAGTTGCCCATCTGGAAAATGAGCCATTTCCAGTATAAACAAATCAATATTTAACACCAAACAAAATAAAATCTAATCAAATATATTAATCGCCTTCGGGCTATTCAAAGTTTATCAATCCATTTCAAATGAATTATTGTTTATCATTTTGTTTTGTTTATTAAAACAAACAAACCTTGGGGCTATTTTCAACTTGCCGCTATATATTTTATTGATTTCGGTACAACGATTTCGAGTTTTCAACAGATGCCGATGTTTTGACGTCCTAATTTCGAACAATTTGGTTTGTTTGTGAACAAAATTCTTGTCTTACGATATTTTCCAAATAAAATTGCAAAGTTTAATGCTCAATATGGCAATCAGAAACAATCTGTATAAGTATTTGAAATTTTGTAACTAAAACGGAAAAATAATATTTAGAGCAAAAAAGTTTTTGTTGCATAAATTGGTGAACCGCTGAGACAATTTGTTTCAAAATAAAAAAATTGGGTTGATTAGTTTTCGAGTTATTTGTAAGACATTTCAAGGTTTTGGCTCTCACAGATATTCTTTTTGTTAGGATACGATCAATATTTCAATTAAACCAGACAATTTATCTACCGTAACCTATTGTTATTTATAAATAATTGATTAGTTTAGGTTTGAATTACAATTGTACTTACCAGCAGCAATTATATGGAAAACACATGGTGTTTGTTGTGTACCAATTCGATTTGTTGCATAACACAATAATGTTCCATAATCTAATTCAGTCATTGGTGTATAAGAAACAACACTAGCTGTACCACTGCGGGCTATATGTGATTGTGCAACATCAACAGAATCGGCTGAATTATTGAATGTCCAACGGAATTGAATATCTGATGGATTGGCATCGACTTGACAGGTGATATGAGCTTGTTCCTGTTTAGCTACACCATAGACACGCGTTTGATTCGGTTTACACGTAGGAGCATCTGTAAGTCAATAGACAAAAAAACATGTCATTTTTTTTGAGACGAGTAGATAGAAACGAATCGGCTTAATGCTACCGGTGGCCGTATCGAATTTTTATCAATCGTTAACAATTCAAATAATTTTGAGGACTTCCATCGACTAAATCCTATCAAATTGAGATATCTTTTCATTTTTCATTCAGAGTTATATATTGTATTGAAAAAATAAAAAATTAAAAAAAAAAAACAAAAACTGTTACGTTAGGTTTTTTAAATTAATTTTAAATCTCTTTTTTGTTGCCATCGGGATACAATGGATCGTTTGCTTATCCTGTTAAGCTGGTCTTGATTGTTTATCTTTCTCACTGTTATACAAACAATGCGGTATCCTTATTCAAAATATAACTTTCTTCTTTCAATAATATTACAAATTTATATAGAAGGATGTTTGGTTTTTGGTATTTTCACAGGACGCCATAAAAATTTACAATAAATATTATAAAATTGGGAAAATTTCAATTCTATAGGTAGTTTGTTGTATTTACGGATTAATTACGAGTTTATTGTTTTGAATTGGGAATAATACAAATTCTTGACAAAGTTCAAACTCTAGAAAGTTTATTATTTAGACTATAAATAGGATTTTGTAATTTATAATCGCGATATTGTAACACAAATGTAATTTGAATATTTATTGATGCGGTAGTTAATATAAGCTCAAGTAATTGTCTATTATATTTTATTATTTAATGGTTATATTATTACATATTTATAAGAGGGAATAGCTAGTATAGATGTAATCCTTTCAAGAGATTGCTAGTAGTATAGAAACAGGTCATTGCTTTTGACTATAGCGAAACTTCAACATAACTGTTATCTAGAAGTTTATGCATCAAGACATTGCCAACTGTATTCAAAACAACTTATACTCTGACAAAATTATAATAATATTTCTAAAGTCTTTATGGTATTAAAAAAATATATATTTATATACTTACACATAACATTTAAATAAAAGATATTGCTTTCACCATCACCTTCCGTATTATGACCGACACAAGTATAATTGCCGGCCGTTTTCCTTGATACACCTTGTAAAACTAGACTTTGATTACTAATTATAATTCCAGCTTGTACATTAATATTCAACACTTTGCCCTATAAATAATCAAATAATTTCTTATTTTCAAATCCATGATGCTAATAATAATAATAATAATAATAATAGAATTTACTTACGTTATGTTTCCATTCGACTTTATAAACTGGTGGATGTGCATTGATAATACAATCGAAATACACATCAGTACCCTCTCTTATTGTATCAGGGTTGAGAGACGAGCCGAGGATTATCTTTGCTTCTGGCGTATCTGTAACACCAGTTCTAATTAACCCATTGGATAATGTCCGGAAATTGTCATTTAGCCAACAGTTATCCGGCTAGCTATCCTTCCGGACCGCTACTCTTATCACCGACAATATCAGATATATATAACCGCAATGTTTCTAATTTTGACCTATCAATAATAATTCGATTTGTTGTTTTTTTTTCTTCTTCCACGATTCACTAGTATAGAAATAAATCAATAGAAATAAGCACGGAATTGTCGAACCAAAAATTATTCTATATATTTATTGGGATTATAATAAATAATAATAGTGATGTTATTTGCTCCAAAAAATTGTCGGTATTCGACATTTCCTGTATCAGAAAGGTCATCCTATTATAGTTTAGTTCAGTTATAGAGAGACCTTTAGCCATTTAAATATTTTAAATTGTATTTGTTTGTTTTTATTTTATAAATTTGTTAAAATCAAATGAAATAAATCGTTTCAAATCCCTATAGAATAATTAGTTTTGTTCGAATTTATATTACATTATAATGAAACTATCCGTAAACTTGAAAAGTTCATCGAAAATCCTGCCGGCAATATAGATATACAAAATCCAGAAGACAAACTTCCTAATCCTAGAAACATTTGTATTATTGTATTGTAAGCTTACAATGTATTTCTAATTTCCATTTATCTTCTAGTCCAATTGTAGACATCATTTTATTTTCAGCTTTACATGATAGATATTTACCATCGTCTTCTTTCTTCGGTATAAACGATAATGTACTAGTTGTTGTATTACCATCGTTCGATGTCTGTGAACAAACATTTATAAATCCAATATATGATAACCAATAAATCTTACAATCAGTGCATTTGAAATCAGAATTCATAAAATCAAACACTTTTTTTTTCTCATAGAACAAAATAATGATATATGTATATACATTAAATCAAAAGAAATTAGACAACAAAATTCCAAACCATACACTAGCGATATTAAATAAATAAATATGAAATTTTACTATTAAAGCAGTCACATAGAGTACGACTACAGGAATATCCAATGCATATCAATGAGACGGTTCTGCATCATATTCTGTATAATGAGCAAAATTTTAAAGGATCTAATTTGAGCTTATGCTATAAAGCTTGCATAAAACTCGATAAAATTCTAACAATAAAATAAGAGGACAGAAAACAAAACCAAACAATAATATCGTTTCTATTAAAGAATAATATTTGTTTTGTTTTAAAATTGTTAAATGTTCTGTAGTATTATTTCTGGACAATTATTTCCAGTTCAGCTGGTTATTTAATATAGAATATAAGTCTGTTTATTTGTGTGACGATCAAGATTGAAATTTTAATCAACGTCTAAAAGAACATTGTTTTGTACAAAAAAAAAAAAACAAAAAAATTGTAATTATTTGTAATCTAAATGCCAAAATCGGAATTTACAATCAAAGCTAGTCATACTTGAAATTATTTGTTACATATACAAGTAGATAAAGTTTTATTTGTTGTTCGAATGTCTGAAGAAATCCCCTATTTCTACATTATTTCATAAGTCAAAGCTCTAATGGATAAAGTTCAAATAAGTATATATAGTTTATATATATATATATATGTATATAAAAGTTTTCAATTTATATTTGTAAGTTTAACAAATTTAGATTTGGAAACATTAGAATATTTGGGAGAGAGAGTGAGAGAGAGAGGTGTGGATAATTTATATATTTGTTATAAATCAGAAAGTCTGAAACATATGATTATCAAAATTTTGATTCATACCGATAATACTTGGACATTTCCTATGTACATCCCAAAATTTATTATCAGAATCTTATTGAACTTTATAATGGGATTTCAAGCTCAACTAGGTACAATTTATTTATGTGATGTTAGAAAATTGCATTGGATTCAATTTAACTTCTACTTTCTATTGGAATTGTTGAGCTATTTACTATTGGTAATCAATTATTTGTTTGTTTCAGTAATTCAACAGTTTTTGTTCTAATATTGCAAGTACTTTTTTAAATTTTTGAATAGAAAGATTAAATTTTGCTCAAGTCTCAACTAGTAACTATACGTATAGTAATTAAAAAATACAACTGATTCTATTTGGGTTATTGAGTTTTGAGACAGCAAATTTTTATATATATGTATAACAGCTAATGGTGTATTTATTCAATTGTTAAATAAATCACCCAATCGTTACACTATGAAGAATAATAATCGATCTATTTTGGAACATTGCCCGATATATATATATCCGGCAATTCGTTCACTCCAAATACGCTGATAGCTTCATAGCTATCAGTATCGTCAATAAATAATATTGTCAAGTTTCTTCAAAATAGAAATAAATAAACAATTTAATAATAGCTTTTCGAGCCATTACTGTATTTTTTTTCTTCGTTCATTGAAACCATTTTTGGGTATATTTTATTTCAATTCAACGATAAAAGTATCATTTCTATTTTTACACCTGATCTCAACTGTAAGCTTTTTACTAATTGATTTTCATCGATTTTCTCTTATACTTGTACAATATACATACGACTACAATAAACACAATAGAATCAAATAGAATTTAATTAAAAGTTAGTAAGTTATAGTTAAAATAATTGAAATTGTGCAACTAACTGTTTTCTTTGCTTTTTCCAAACGTTGTCCATTCTTCCACCAAGTTATACTAGCCGGCGGTCGAGATCCAGAACTTTGACATAACAAATCGTATCGTCTACCAGATGAAAGTGGCTGATTCGCTCCCAAAATTTTCACATCCAACGGACCAACTACAACAAAAAATAAATAGATAAATAGTTGAATTTATTTGGATGATAACATGATAAAGTGACAAATTTTGGTGTGAAAGTAAACAAAATTGGGGACTATAAATAATACTTAAATATTATAGATAGAAGGTTATAGTACATAAAACTGAAAATGTCCAACAATTTACTGCTCCATATAACTCGTTCAGTTATTTGTTTGTTTAAGTGAAACTTATATTCGTTATTCTTTAATAAAATAGCAATTCTACGATGTTTACATTGTGGATAATATTTTAATAAGGTTGTATTTATTATAATAAAGGCCAATGAATAAAAATTTCCTATTTACAACGATCGAAACAATTTTCAACATATGGAGTAATTTTAAATTAAAGTTATGAATTTATTATCAGATTCGACTATCGCTATTTTAATAATCCCCATAGATTATTGAGTCAATATCATTAGTTTTAATTGGGAAAAATACTAAATCAATATTATACAAGTTGTGTAGTTTATTAAAAAAATACAAAAACAAAAAAAACAAAAAACAGAAACAACAAAAGAATAATTTGGGGGAGTATATAATAAGAGTAGTGAAGTTTCGGCACGAAAAGTTAGACGTTCTACTTTTTCTTTTTTCAACGAATAAAGAAAATACTCAGCATTTGTGAATTAAATGATCCGCATCTCAGACACTTTACGTAAATTGACGGTAATGCAATTAAGAAGAAGATGATGCCTTGAAATGGATTGTTAGCGGTTCGTCATCTAGATGGGAAAACGAACGTTTTGTGTTTTCTAACGAAATGAAATATCCTATATTATTTATATATAAGAAATTTTTGTCATATTGTATGATTTATATACATAAAGAATTTTTTAATATGATGAATTATGGTAGTCGTTTTTGTTTTTTTGTTTTGATATAAGTATTCTATATATTTTTTTTAGACATTCAAAAGTTTTGATTAAATTGCAACAATAACTCACAAAAATTAATATCTATTTGGTAAGTATTAGATAGTAATTGATAATTTTTCATCAAAAAAACAAAACAAACAAATACAATTACTTAAATTTTCAATTTTCTATTATCACAAATGATAGATTATAAATTATGCATATATATATGATGTAGATGATTATATTTCCATTTGTCCTGTCAAATAGTTTTCAGCTGTATAAACAAAAATTGGAAATGACCAAAATAGTCGGCCTATGTATACTCTATATTTACTCAATGATCCAATCAAATAGGTACAATATAATTCAACATCAATCATAAATAAATATAATATAATCGAAATTATTATCCTTCATAAAATCGATACATATCTCTATATTGAATACAAAAAACAAAAAAAAACAAAACAAAAACAAAACAAACATCTCGTTCTATTCTTACTCGATTGTAAATAAAATAAAGCTCTACTATCAAATGATCAAACCTACTAAATGTTGATTCAAAATCAAACCAAAGTGGAGATTAGTGGATGATGCGTTGATTGAGATTTTAAATACGTTCAGTCTTCGAATGATTTCAAAGATTAAATGGATACTTAATCCTTTCTTTAAACTGTTAAACTGTTCTCATCCACAAGCTTTTGTTGTACTTAAGTTATCTTAAGTTATAGTAAGTATTGACCGTGTTCGTCCAGTTGAA
>JAZBGX010000316.1:0-17347 GCA_037414775.1 Zonitis immaculata
GATCACGTGATTGACATACACAGACAGTGACAGCTGATATTTTTGTCTCAACAACACGATAATTTGCACCAAGTGAAGCTAGTAGTCAAAAAATCTATCGCAACAATTAACGTCGCGGCGCCGTACACTTGAAATCTAGCAATAAATCAAGCAGATATTCTAGTAAGAAAACTTATTGCCCGGTATGACGCAGGTTTATCCGTATAAGTTTGTTATTATATTTTATTTAATTCTCATATTAATTACTTTTATTGAAAATAAATAACGCAAATCGTTTGTTTTTTTTTTGTTTTTTTTTGTTTCGGTATTGAAGCAAAAACAATCCAGACACTCCTTAACAAGCTACAGAAAATTGTTAAATAATCAGATCAGCTACTATCGCTTTCGATAATAATTCTTTGCTTTCAATTTCATTAAATCAATGATTAATTGATATTGTGTTATAATTAATAAGTATGATTTATTATTATTATTATTTGCATAGTTCTTGTTCTAGTAAATTAGATTCTCTTCTGTCTAACAAAAATATATGTGTAATTTGTTGTTTTTTTTTTCAAATCTATATAGTTGTTTTGATCTTATTAGAATGATAAAGTCAGATTTGCATTATTAATGTTTGTCGTCGGCATTCGATGATCAACATTTTATATGTTCATTTAGTTGTCAGCGCCTAGAGATGGATTCGTTCGATAAATTTGCTTGTATTGACATTTGTTTGAGTATGGATTGACGGTTTTCATATGAAAGTAAAACCAAATCGATGTATTTATATATATATATATATATATATATATATATATATATAATTTTTTTCTTCTTCTATATACCATACATACATATAGTATAGTTGTTGATTTTAAATGTAATGGAACCGTTTTTCTTTCAGTTATCTAAACATACAAGTACATTTTGGTCTTTTATTTTTATTTAGCATTATCATTATTATTATTATTTACTAGTATAAATGTATAAACAAACAAGATCCCCATATAGATTATCAAAAGCCATTCTCTCTCTGTACGGTTTCTGTTAACATGTTTGGCATGTCAAATACACTTGAAGGACTTCTATTTATTTGTAAGCTTCAAAGCAAAACTTTTAGTTTTGATATCCATCAAAATGAGCTTAAACATCAACTTCTATTATTATTGTTATTACTTAAGAGTTTTAGCAAAATTTTATGTACAATAACAATCTAAACAATTATCTATTGTAGTTTAAAATAATGTAATTTCATTCTTGGAATTAATAACAAAATGAAATTGAAATTTCGTCAAGTAGGATTAAAGTTTCAAATTTTTAAGCACATCTATAAAAAAAAGAATGACGATTTCTATTTGAATAAGAATGTACCGAAAAAGAAAATCAAAAGTATAGAAAGAACAAACATCTGCCTAACAATAATTTGTCCTAAAAAAAATTGTAAATTATATGAAAAATAAAACCGCAAACTTTCAATGAATAATTCTATTACAGTAATAATTGAGTTTGATGAAATTAAAAATTCCACAGAAGTAATAAATAGAGAGAGAAAAAAATTCATAAAGGCCCGTTTATACCTAAGAGAAAATAAAAGTTTCGAATTTGATAGCCATCAAAAAGAGTTATTTAACCATCAACTTTTATTATAATTACTATTATTATTATTATTATTATAACTATAAGATTTTAGCAAAAATTTTATGTACAACAATAACAATCACAATCAAGCATCTATTATTGTTTGAAGTTATGCAAAAGTAAAACCCATAGATTCACAAGACATTATCAGGGTGATTTAAATTACACGACAAAAGTTATTTCTTATCCGATATAGACGCCTCCAGAATTTCGTTTTATTGATAAATTGTAACAAGTACACTTCCGGCATTTGCTTTATGTCGCCTAAAGCATACTAAATAATGATGATGATGATGATGGCGATGGTGATGATAATGATGATGACAACGTTGATGATGATGATGATGACAGTGTGGCGGTGGTGGTTTCAAGTTTTAAACTTGGAAATTATAAAATGATATCTTTCAAACTAATTGTACACTCTCTTATTACTTACGTATATTATTATCTTCGCCTGACTACCAACTCATTGAGTTTTATTGTGTCGGGAATAAATAAATATGGAAAATATGTGGTTTTGAATTATAACGAGGGATCTTTTTTTATTCTCAATATTCAAATATAAGCCTAAATAATATAGAGTAGAATTAGGTAGAGTAGAAAAAATACTGTTTCAAAATTCGAAGGTTTTTCCAAAACTAATGAGAATTTGATATTATTTCAAGTAAGGTCACAAAAATTTTCAAAAAGAAAGAATAGCGACATTGAGTCCTCATTAGTTATGGGTAAATAAATCGTATGAATACACCGTCACATTTTGGAGCTGCATTCATTTGAATACAAGCAGAATTAATACAAGAACAAGGGAAAACAAAGTCAAAGACGTCATCAAATACTTCTGCCTGACAAAAACGTCTACCAAAAACATACAAAACGACTTGGAGGAAACATAGAGGGATTGTGGCCTTCTCTGTTCTATAGTTGCACATTATTCGAAGAAGTTATGGCTAGATAAAAAATCCACAGAAAATGAGCATCGCAAAGGATGACCATTCGCGTCTCGCACCAGCAAAAATGTGAAAGAAACCGAAGATCTATTTTAAGCTGACCATCAGACATTTAATAGGAGTCACAGGAATCTCATATGCAAGTGTTTAGAGGAGCTTCAGCAACGACAAACGAGTCGAATTTCAAGAGCAAATCTCGAATATTACCGGGCTGATCTGCGTAGATTTCTGACAATAGAGGAGAGCTGGATTCAATTTCATAGAGCTTGAGAGACAAATAGTTACAGACAGCGAACAAAGTTTTATAACGTCCGTTTATTGAAATTTCGAGAGACTACTTATGGTTGATTACTTGGAAAAGGGATCCATTGAACCTTTAATTCAGATGCGAGCACTATTTATTCCTCCCGCAACTCAGGAGAAACAAATTAAACGATTATCATTATTTTTAGATCACCTCTCGTATGTAAACGTGAATGTTTCAAGCTCAACTTGTAAATCTCTCAGCTTTTAGCAATTTCTAATATCAAAGTTATTAATCGAGTTTTTTTTTCATACAAAAAAAAAATAATAATTCGATTGACAAAAAAAAAAGATGGTTTATTCTTTATAGTCATCATGTCAATCGCAATTCTGCCTATTCAATGTATGAAGCAACTTAATCTTCAATAAACTCGAATTTATTCGGATAAATAAAAAATAATTAGACAATTTTGTTACGGTTTTTTTTTCATACCAGCGAATAAAACGCCGAACAAAGAATCAAATCTAAATGGTTCTCTGTTGTCTTCCTTTGGCGCCGAATTGTAATTTCGCAAAAAACTGATTTCGCCAAAAAATCCAATAATTTATTATGAAACTTTTCAACAACAATAAAACAAAAAAAAAAAGAACTAAACTTTACTGTGTACCGACAATTCATAATTAGAATACGAAAATTCCATGGAAATAGTTAAATTATATATTATTAATAGTAATGATAATGCAATTTAAAACTGAATTTTTGGAATTACAAGCGAAAAATTATAATTAACAAACTGACAATAATAGTTTTGGTTATTCATATGATTCTTTTTTTCTTTCATAGAAAATTGCAAACTACCAACCGGAAATATTTAAAATTAACTATATACTATTCAAATATATTCATGTATTATTATAATTTCACGATTGTTAACATTAAATTACTGTGATATGTGCATATGTGTTCATTGCACTTTGCAGTTGTTCGTTTTTTTTTTGAATGAAAATAAAAGGTTTAAATCATGCATTACGAAATTTTAGAGATTAATTGAAGTAATGTAGTGAGACTAAGGTCAAAATTCTACCAGGAAAATATATTAACAAAAAGCAAAAATAATTGAAACAAAAACAAAAGTTATATTTAAAATAATTAATAGTTAAATAATGTAATAGAATAGGATAGGAATATAGCAATGCGTGCAATAATTAATAATAACATTCGAAGAATTTGTTGAATAACAGTGTAATTATACGATTATAGACATTGAAAAGAAAGTGTAATAATCAACAGTATGGTTCGTCGAACATAACAGAAGAGAACGCGACTTGAGAAACTAAAGAAATAAGAAGAAAATCAGTATAATTTTCTCCGGTATTTATTCCGGAATTCATACATTTCTATTATATATTTATATACAAAGAGATGCAAAAACAATAAATGAATAGAATTGAATAGGTGATAGTTAGGCACGTAGGTGTCCGACTTGTTGATATATCTGCCATCATCTAAGGACATATAGGACATATATCGCCACTGTATAACTCCAAAGGATTATTTATTACAATACATTAACGCCTATGGCATGTTTTAATTGAGGCTTTTTTTCAAATTTAATGACATTGTTTTATTTGAATAATAGAATACATCACTTTATCAACAAATTTATTGATTTTATATCAAATAGATTTATAGTTTTTCAAATAGAATTTGTTGTAACTCTAAAATAATGAGAAAAATAATTTAGTCCCAAGCAAAGTGATTCTCCTAAATTTTTTCTATTTGTTGAAAAATATAAGGATAAATTATTCATACATCCCGTTCAACATCAATTAATATGTGATGTAAACAAAATGTGCCTTTGAAATAAACTGCGATAGTTTATAATGTTATCGTTTAATTAATGATATTTTGTAAAGCTTGACTCCAAACAATAATTATTTTTTGATGTTTAATAGAAACTTATTAGAGTCTGAAAATATTTCTAAAGACAAGAAAAAACAAACTGAATATATACATCCGAATTTTTTGCATATACAATTTCCGGAGAGCCTATTTATATACAGTGTGTGTCTCGATGATGAAACTTTAACTGTTCAAGTCAAACCAAATCAAAGTGAGATCTGTGAATTTGGACATATTATCACTTCCAATTATAGGTAGCATTATTCCAAATAGAACATCCTATAATGTTTCGCTTTTCTGAAAGTGTAACAGTAAATTTCAACGGGAAAAATACCCGAAATTCATTTGAAAAAAGGCGCCGAAGATATCAGCAAGATTCGTTTTTTTATTGGATGGTAGCACTACACTGAGTCACCATGCAAAGTTTGAATAGTGTGTTAACAACTGTGCTGTTTTTGTTACTCATACTTTTGAGTACCTACTTAAAATTGGTTGAACAAAGAATCTATAAAGATATTGCAAAAGACCTAACCTGACCTATGAAGTAGTGGTTCTTGAGGTTCTATGAACGAATAAAACATCGATACAATCATCTAATGATAATAACTATTATTTTGGGTACAAAACGCCTTGCCAAACAGCTAATTTCGAAGGAGCTAAATTTTGTCCGAAAAGAGTGTATCAAAAACAGGTTTTCCAGGCTACTACGGACCCTAGCTACATAAAACGGATTATAACTGACGACGAGACGATAAACAAACAAGCCAACAAACAAACATTGGAATGACGCTTCAAAATTGAGCCGCCTTAGATTTTGTTTCAATTAATGTGGAGTAGTGCACTCTGAATTCCTCACAGAAGGGCGGACAGTGATTAAAGTATATAATTTAGGCGTCATGAGATGTTGGATCACGATGTTGTAGCACCGCACAAAGTCATCGTTGCTCGAGAGTTTTAGCAAAAAACGCAACTATAGTGTGATCGACCAAACACTGTCCTTACCTGATATGGCCGGCCTCGTGTGATATCGTCCTATTTCCGAAACTCAAATTACTACTTCAAGGAATACGTTTCGAATGAAGTCATTAAATAAAATTCGCTGAAGAAGCTTAAAGCCATATACCTCAATTTGCAATATGGAAAATGTAATCGAACGCTGACATGATTGTGTTGCTCTCAATGGAGCTTACTTAGAAGGCAACAAATGAAATGTTGATAAATAAACCAATTTTTTTCTAACGAATAATTCCGATATGACGAACACAATTCTATTTAGTTGGACTTAACACTATTAAGGTACCATCATCATGATACGTGGTGTATAGTATACATATAGAGAAAAATTGAATTTCTATGAAAACCATTAGGGGGTTATTATTATTTGATCATTCAATACAGACATAGATTATGATGGCATGATGTTGATATGTAACAGCTTTTCTTGAATAATCAATAAACATCAAATGTTAGAATACAAAACATAACCAGGAAATAGATAAGCTATACAATATTATTATTACTATTACAATTATTATTATTATTATTATTATTATGATTATTATAAGAATGATGTAGCGAGCTATATAGAGGTTTATAAAATTAATTGAAGGGCGCCTCTAGATATAAACGACTAATATTGATTGTGAAAATGTATAATTGAATATTTCACATTATTTATCGATTATCTCTGATTCTTTTTGTTTTGTTTTCTTTTAATTGGGGCGAAGTCAATTTTTTGTCCTTTTAATTATATAATCAACAACCATCTTTGCACAGAACTCCAACAATTCCCTTGTATGTATTAAAACACAAAACATATAAATTCTAAAAAATAGTATAAAATAAAAATGGTAAAACAAAACAAAACAAAAAATCAAAATAGTATATGTATTGGACTCTTATCACAGACACAAAAACATATAAGAAGTAAGGACAACTTCAGTAATTGCATCTCGTTTAACTGTATAAAGTACATGGGGCAACGACTATTATTGTTTTATCTTTGCCTTATATCACCATATGCTAACTGCTTAATAATTGCAAACTGGTTCCATAATCATGTATATACTGGACATAGATTTTTGCATTGTTTTCTTTTGTTTTGCCCCCATATACTATTGTAACCTTTATAAATAATGGCACTAAAGTAAATAAATAAAATAAAAATCTAATATACAACGACAAATGTTAAGTTTATAGGTCGATAATGGTGAATGTTGTGTTTTCTATCATTGATCTATGCATTCGATCAATTCACAATATTATGACATCAATAATTGAATAAACGAGTTCTCTTGTCAATCGGAACAGAAGAGACTTGCGAGAATCCGTCAAGAGGATTGAATACCAGTAATGGTAGAGTGTGGTAGTAAATGTACCAACCACCATATAATAACGAAGGATTAATTTTCACATTTTTTCATCTTCATATTATATACCCGAACAAAATCCTAGCGATATGTCTCGTTTAAATTGGGAAATAAATCATTATTCAATATAAAATAACCAAAGTTATTGATTTGTTGAAAATTATATACCTATCTATTATTTATAAATAAATAAGACATTAAAAATTATATAGGATCATTATTCAAATAATTAACAAGAAAAAAGAGAAGCTTTTTACTGTTATTCCAATTTCAAATTACTAGCACGTATCAAAGTTTTTATATTTTGAATATTTATTGAAAAGTAATCAGAAATGGAATGGAAAAAATTCAATATACATCCACTCAATTATATTTTACGTGTTGTAATTCAGTTTATAAATAAAAATATTAAAAATTAAGTGGTTCATAAGGTAAATTGAACAGAAACATTTTTACAGCTAGAAAACGGAAATAATTTGAAGAAATTTAGAGCATTGTTATCGGTGACAAAAAAAAAAAAAACTGCTAAATCTATATAATTCAATAATATCGAATCTTCATTCTAACTATTGTTGACAAAACAATAATAACTAGAAGTCAAAATTTCTCTTTGCCGCAAATCCTGGAACAACAAAGAGAAAAAACGGATCTCGGAATTCGTAATAACCTTAATTACCTATTCAATTTTAGTTAATTATTTGTAAATAACAAGAAAGTTTTACAACTATCGCACCTTCCGATGCTGTTATCTGACAATTTTCTGCATTAGATACGCTAATATCTCGATGCCGGATTGTATAATTAGCACTGAATTACGTTATCTGTATAACTTTTGAATAGAATGTAAATTGCAAATGAATAACCGAAATAACATTTCAAAAATGAGAAACAATAACGTTAATATGTTAACGTTCGGCATGCGGAAAACGCTTTTCGTAAAATTTTAAAATTGTTAAATTGAAGTAGTCACAATAAAGCGACTACTAATCCTAAATAAATAATTTACGTCAACGTTAAATAGTTGAATAACAAAAATCTGTTAATGATAGCATCGAATCTTAATGTTTATTTTGTGGAAGCGTCATAATTGAATCACTCAAATTTAGAACCAGTAAAACAAGATTAGTTGTACAAGTTTAGTTTTATAATCAACTTGATCCTTTAGGGAATTTCATCAAACTAGGAAGTTAAACTTGCACTTTGACTTTAAATCGATTTCTAGAAATTTCATTCAATAATAGTGAAACTGATATATGTTATATGTATACGTATATATATATATATATATATATATATATATATATATATATCGACAATTAATTAACTAAAACTAATTAAATACTTTATAGATAATTCAATTTATTTTATTATTATTCAATGACTTTAAAACATAAATCACTGATTGCTGCTATATTATTTAAAAGTAAAATTAATGATTTTGATTAGAGACTATTTGGAATTTCCAATTATTGTTCGATAAAATATTTCATGATATTTGAATTGTAATTAATAGCAATAATAATTGATTAATTATTCTAAAGAATTCAACACCATTACAATGATTTAATATTTGAGATTGTAATCGAATTATTTCAATATGATATTTATTACAAACGAATATCTGAAACAATCATAATTTATATTATTCAAAATTAAATTTAGAAAAATTAAGTTACAGCCAGGACTGCCTGAAACAAAAAAAAAATACCAAAGACATACTTGATGGAAACATTGGCGGACTGTGTCCTTCCTATTCTAGAGTTGCACGCTAGTGCGAGTAGTTTAAGCTGAGCAGAACTACAGCACACGCTGACTATCCACAAAAAAAATAATTTTAAACTCGAAGATATAGTTTAACCTGACCAAAGCATAGTCATTAGACTCTTATTTGAGGTTAGAGGCAGCTCTTACAACAAGGTGTGCATCCAAAATATTTACCGTCAAACAGAAACAAAATGAAACGCTATTCTAAGAGCAAGTGCTGAATTCGGGCTGATCCGGACCAATTATCGAGAATGGACGAGACCTGGATCCATAACTTCGATTCTACAATTGAACAACAGTCAATGACTTGTAGAGGACCATCGACATTAAAAGCTTCCCGTAAAAGGCTATGAGATACGTTTTTGGATCCCAAGAGAAGGTGAATTACTTGGGAAAACAGGCCACTATCACAGGCACTTTCTATGCTAAACAAGTAAGAACATTATGGGAAGCCATCAAGGAGGACAAAACACAGGCGCATAAATCCAATACTTAAACGCTTATCCCACTCTCCAAATCTACAAATCTATTTCCCAGCGACGTCGGCTCTAGGTGCAGCTTAGAGACAAAGAATTTCAAGACAATAGTGTGGTGATTGCCGCTGTGAAAGCATTTCAGGAGAGTCAATATAGAGGTTTCTATTCAAAAACAAAACGTGCTTCAAAAAAGAGATAGATCAGGTCAATTGTTATGAACAGTGTGTTTTACATTAATTATAATTACTTTCCGATCATCCCTTGTATAGTAGAGTAAATTTCATCCAAGATGGTCCATGTTGCTTGCATCTACAGAATTTGCGACGTACATTCCAATCGTCTGCTGTGCAACTAACTATACAATGGATGAAATCCACTATAAAATTAATTATGTGTTTGAGCAAAAAATGGCATAAATTTAACCATAGAATAAATTCAACACCCTAATCTTGATGGGTTTAGCCGTTATTTATATTGTTCACTTGACATTTATTTGAAAATTGTTTTATTTGCCTCATATTAAGAATAAAAGCAACAAAATAAAAATTGCACCACTATTATTTTAAAATCAAACATGACTGGCTAAAATTAAATCCATGAACGTTTTGCATTTGATCGGTGATTTCTATTTAACAATTGCAATTTTGCAAAGCAAAAACTAAACAAAAGAAATATTGACTATATAATAATAATGCAAAGATTAAATTGTGATGGGATTTAAAACAGAAGCAACAGCTTTTTCTCTCGATAGTGATCATATTAAACAGTCATCTAAATAAAGGCAGGCTTTTGTTAAATTTGCTTTGTAACCAAGTTTGCGAATCAAAGATCAAATAGACAAAGTAAATATTTATAGAACCAAAAAAAAAAAAGAAAAGAAACAAATACAACAACCTGTCCTAAAATTAGTCATATAGATATGAAACATTATACAAAAATTCAAACCACTATTTTTCCTTATGATAATTAGAAAATAACAATCTTAAATAACAATGAAATATGCCTTAGAATTTCTCATAATTAAGTTATAATCATCTTAAAAATGAAAATTTACAAGGTTTACCACTTTAATATAGTTTGTCATTTAGGTTTTAATGGAATTTTCATATTATTTTTAATATTCCATTTGCTTCAATAATTAACAGAATTTTTCATAGACTTTTCCCCAATAATATTTTTACATTATTTTTATCTATTTATTATGGTTTTACATAACAAATAGATAAAAATAATAATCTACGTATACTCATATACAGGATGAGTTGTGAGTTATAGACCTAAATTAGAGGATGGGTAGAGGAGGAAATTCTGAAACGAAAACTCCTAAGACATGATTGCACCTGACCCACCGTTAATTAATTATCAATTAAATAAAGAAGCCAATGAGAGAGCACCTAGGCGAAGTCAAAATCAGTCGAGATTAGCTAAGCGAATCAATCTGCCGCCGCACACTGAATCAGCTAGAGTTTCTTTTCCTCCGTCTAACTAAAATCCTGACCGATTCTTATTTTCTCCTTGTTTTGTTTTTATTATCAAGTAATTAACCGTGAGTCAGGTGCAATGATGGCTTAGAACTTTTCATCTCAGAACTTCAATCCCTCACCAACCTCTAATTTAAATCGCTGACTTTCAACTCACCTATGTATATACATATAAAGAATATGTATACATGCGCAAGAAAGGTTTAGAATAATTGTGGAGTTTCATCTGTCACGTCCATAGGATTTATTATTTTAATTTCCTGCCACCACATTCATTGTTTTATAGAAATATTCATAGTTGCTATTATTAAATCATCTCACTTTCAACTAGACTCATAGTAATTTTGATAAAAAATCTAAAGAAATTATAGTCAATCAAACGCAACTTGAAGCATTTTGGACTGACGTCAGTTGATACCAGTCAAGTCGGTCAATGTCTATAGAAACTGTTTTTTGATTTTATCAAGTTGATATCAATAACAAAATCGTTATTAAATTTATAAAATTCCTTGATTAATTTTCCAGAGATTTCCACGACATTTTCGATAAATAAACTGACAGTGAATAAAATTTAAGACATCAGTAATAATTAGTATTTAATAATATTAGTAGAAAATTATTTTATGCATACCTACATTTTCTGTTAGCCTAAGGAAATCTAATAATAACTCGAAAGAACTGTAGATATATGTACAAACAACTAGATTTTCCATAAACAGACTATATTTACAATGACACAATAGATATATCCAGTTATAATTTCAATAAAAACATGTAAGGGAATTCTCTAAGCGATTTAAGATAAGCCATAAAATTTTTTTAATAAGATCGTAATTTGAAAAGTATTTTTAATATTCTTTTTTCCTTTTGGTTGTTGATTCATTGGAAGATTTATTAATAGATAATTATGTCTATTTTGAGATTAATTAAACAGGCGACAAGGTATTTAGTTTCAGTTGGTTAACTTTTAAGATTATTTGGTTTGATGGCGAAAAACGAAATACATGAGAGATGTAAAAATTAAATCAACGTTGTGTGTGGTTCGTTTGTTTGTTTGTGTGATTCAAATCATTTCTACCATCAAATTTGAATTTGTATCGAAATGTGCCGTTGTTGTTGATCGGAGTAGAATTGTAGAAATTTACAATTTCTTGTTTTATGTTAATATTCGAGTTGTAAGCTCTAGTTTATCTGACATTATTGATTGGCTGAAGTTTATAGGCAAACAAAAGTAACTGAGCTTAATATTGATATTTGTAGAAATTCAGAATGCTGTATTTATGAACAATGTTAAGTTTCAAAAATAGATATTTCTTTGAAAATTGGGAAATCTTTGGTTTCATAGAAGCTCTGCAATTTGGAAACTTTTGGCATGAATTACATCAATTTTTTTTACAAAACTAAGTTTCTACATATATTCCACGTTTTTTTTCATTTTGTTTTTATACAATGATTATTTCCTTGCAAAAGATTCTCCATCAGTTTCAAAGTTCCCAGTTGAAATTTCATACATTTAGTTTTCATAAAATTCTCACGCACATCTCAAACATTTCTGATTAAGTGTCCAGTCACATAAGCTGGAAAAAGGAATCAACCTCGGAATAAAAGGTAATAAGCTGTGAATTTGTATATGACATTTTATAAAGTCTGTTTTTTCTCTCGTAAATATCCTGTTTTCTTCGCTCAAAATGACTTGGAAAAATTGTAGATCATCAATTCTCTACAAATTTGGTCCCACTCGCACTTTATCTCTCTCTCTCTCTCTCACACACACTCTCTCCCTCTATCACGTGTATATTCTTCATGCTGATTGCACTTTTACTACATCCCATTATCATTATATCACTTTTTCGAAAAAAGTATCAAACTATCATTTACTATAAATTGATTATTATGTTAATAAAGTTAAATTTTGAGTTTGGCAAGTTGCTTATGTTTAACTATAATATCTAATTATGTAGATGTATATGTATCTATCGTGAATGTTACTATATAGCCCTATATATATTGTACATACACACAAATATATATTTATATATATACAGTATACAATAGTATACCTATATATATACGTACACTATACATATATGTGATTCATGATCATTTCAATAAGTTGTTGGTTATGCCGACTTAAAAACAACGAACAACTCGGTATACGTACTTTAGAGAAGATGAATTCATGTTTGGTGTTGTAACGGTATTGTGATCATGAGATATCAATACTACTATATGTGTATATATGTGGTGGTTGTTGTGTAAGATATATATATATATATATATATATAAAGGATTCTAAGAATGTGGTATATTATTGCACGATGCTATCTATGATAACGGATGGCTTTCGGAAACTTGGAACAACAAGTGGAAAAAAAGCACCACTTTGCACGTCCACGATCTATACTTACTATATACTATAGATATATTTATATTAACTATACCTATATTATAAGAGATGTTAATTAGTTTGTTATAGAAGAAAAAAACTACCAAGTATTTATTCACTATACCCTCTACATTCTAAAATACATAAAATTGTTAATAAAATAATAAGGAATTATTTCGTTGCATTTCCGATACTTAATACTAATTTATTATATAGTAATATATTCTATTTTTGATGCCGTTAGGTCACTGTACATCCTTTATAAACGTTAAACGATTCACACAGTATACCGTTCCGATGGTACAAAATATTACCCAACTATATATATATCTATATGTATATATAGTGAATTATGGCAATTGGACACTTACTCTCAAAGTCTCATCTTATACGTGTATGTATATATATAAATAGAATAACTAACGAGAAAACATCACGATTCCTTCAACTTATAAGTAATAAATTTTGAGTTGAGGTAATTCTTTTAATTTTTGTCTTTCCAATTTTTCAAATCCGAAAATTCCCATACTATTTATTTGAAACGAAAGAAAAATTGTATATAACAATGTTGTACATATAGATATAGATAGATATATACCGTATTTCATTGTTCGTATTCTTATATACATATAACAATGATTGAAGTTTACTTACATTACGGAAGTTTCAACTATAGTAATTGACAGTCAATTAGAATTTAGGCAGATTGATTGATAAGCCAATGAATCTTTGTCAGTGATCAGTTATACTCGTATTGTCGAAAATTCGAAAGGGTGAACTTCTATAGTTTAATCGTTTATTTTAGGAATTTCTTCCCCAAAAGACTTATTCTACCAGACTTTTACAACTAACCACGAAATAAATAAATAATATAGACATATAATATATAAATAGTATAGAAAGTTTATAGCAGCTATTGGATAAAGTGAATAAACTATGTCAGCGATATGGACTAAAAATCGACTGTAAAAAAAATAAATTTATGGCCCTAAGAGAAAAAATTTAGCCAAAATGTCTAAGCTTTACAAAAGCCACAACCGCAAACTAGATATTAAAACTCTTCATTTTATACTAAACTATACAGGCTAGATAGAGTTATCAACGAAACAGTACTGTGAAAGATGAGGAAGGAAGAAGAGAGGTGATGAACACGATGAAAAGAAAGAAACTGGAGATCTAAGGCATATAATGAGAAATGACTCCAAATACGAACTCTTAAAATCCATTCTTAAAAGAAAAGTGTTTAGATAGAGAGGACTTGAAAGAAGGTGAAGACAACTTGAAGATATGATTCCTAACAACAAAGCACAGAACTGTTTAAAACAATTCTCAATAAGATCATCATAGCTAGAATGATTGCCAATATGTCGGAACAAATAATTCAATTAAATATGTTCTGCATTACTCATTGATTGTTTCTATCAAAAATAGAAAAATAACAATAGTATGAACTATAATAGCGATTTTTTTTCAATTATTGACAGTTTTTAACGGAACAATACCAAGTCACGTTCAATTTTGGCGATTGGCAAGCTCCAATTACTCAAAAATACAAGAGGAAAAAAAATGTATATTAGACAATATTCTGATGAACAATAGACGATACAATAATAATAATAATAACAATAATAATACAAGTGAAGATTTGAACAATTCTAATAAAAATCTAAAAAGATAATAAGCGTTAAATTTGCTTTTTTTTTTTTGATAACAATTCTATGTGTGTCTGTCTATTAATCAAATCAATTTCAAAATGTATAGAAAGAAAATGATCTATTTTTTCGATTTATTCATGGATTAAATTTGTAATTATAGATATTTCCGCTTAAATTGTTACCGTAGGTTATTTTATCAATAATAATAGAACCAGCTATATTTCTTTCACATCAAAACTTGATAGAAAATAGAAAACAAATAATTATTCTTATTTCCAAAGGAGCTGATTCTATTAAAAAAAAAAAAAAACACCATTAAATACTAATTAAATGTAATTAAATTGGTTGGTGTTTATTTTTAGTGTTTCTTCCTCTGTTATGTTTTGTTGTTTATTTCACCTTTAGGCATCAAATCAAAAAAAGATCGAAGTGAAATTGAAATCCTGCCGGATGTTCGTAAAGCTTGTGATTCGAAAAGGCTTATGGAGTCAACTTGGTTATGTGACTACTTTTTCCTGCTAGGATATAAATTTAACACCAAAAAAGCGTATCCTGGTATAAAAGTGTCTCAAACTGTTTTATTAAGGAAATCAAGCTGAAATCCTTACTAATATTAGTCTATATGTATATATATATAAAAAAAAAACAAACAGAATACATAATAGATTTTTATTAGTGAATAAAATAACTCTTGGTCTGATTGATTTCAGATTTAAATAAAATAAATATCTAATACCAATCAATATAGCAAATTGTAAATGTATTTCGATACGAACACTAACATCAAATTTCTATATATAACTTGAAAGAAGAATATTATAATACGAATAAATCCCGTTTAATTGCATTATTATGACCAAATTAAAATAATATACAAGATATAAAATCGAAACATTAAGCAAACCGAACGGAAATTAAGTATTTAATTTTTCTAAAACCAAATTAAATTGTTCTTCAAATGGATCAATTTAGAATTATGCATTTTATAGCTTCCTTTATTAAAAATAAATGTTTATTCTTAGTTTATAAAAGAATTATTGATTAAAAAAATATCAAATATTTGATATATTCACTCACTTTTATATTTTTTTGTCGCTATATTACAATCAATTTACGATTTATACAGTTAAACCACTCTTGGACGGATATTTACAGGAAACAAGAAATGTCCGTTCAAGATACTGTTTAAGACTACCTTATTAGCAATTTGTTTAGCAAACTGTCGTCAGTCTGTTTCAACTTATTTTACACCGTACGACACTTGATCCTTTTTTTGGCGGAATCAATGACAAACATTCAAAAATATCCACCTGAATTTTGATTTAAGAAATTAATAGATAGAACTAGAAAATTGCCGTACGTTGTCATTGTTAACTTAGAAATTTCTTATCTAAAGTGTTGTTTCTCAGAATATTGACAGGCTAAGTTTTACTTATTCTGGATGGCAAAGTTACGCGCACTTTGAATGTTTCCATCCAAAAAAGCAAAATTTCTTGAGGAGATGGTAGTGGTTGTTTCAAAAAACGTATCGTTCAACGGATAATTGATAAATATCAATAAGAATTTCGGGATAACAATGACTGGTTAAGGGAGGTGAATTTCTTGAAGCATAACCAGCTAATCTGCGCGATATCGCTCAATAGAAGTTTCACTTTTTGGAATTAAGTGCCCGATCATGGCAGATGTCCGTTAACGGAGGTTTTACTGTAGTATAGAAATTTCTATATTGTATAATAAATAATTTTGAAATAAATCACAAACTATTTGATTCAATTTATTTTTCTATTCAAGACACGATTTTCATCTTTCTTTTTTCTGTTACGTTTCGGACGATACCTTCAAAAATTGACAGATAATATCCGTTATTTTAATTTACTGATATATTGTAAGAAAATTGTTGTTCAACATTATTGGACAGATTCGATTTCTTTTTGTTTTCATTTTCATTTTCATTTTCAATTGATGCGCCATATAGGTATACATAATCAATCTCAATCATCGAACAACAATTTTTAATGTTATCCTATAAATCAAAGATAAACTAATGACAAAATACTAGAATACAGATCAACATCAGGATCTCTTATAGTAATCCAAAAAATTAAACAAAACATTTGCCCAATATTACCGACCAGTAATAATTGTCTATTGTTAGACAGTGAATGAACGATAACTATTTCGAAAATGATTAAGAATATATAGTAAAAGATATAGGATTTGTTTTATAATACTAATACTATCAATTCTATTTATAAATATGGACTCGTATTAGTAATATGTAGATTTCACTATATTCAAGAATGTTATTTAGTATTTGCCTGTATAATTTTATATAGAGTGCGCTTCGGAATTCAATAGTTTTGAGTGCATTTAAGCGTAAACTTTATCATATATATACATATATACGTTCGGTGAAAATTTCCAATAGTCATTCCGAAATATTGATTGAAATTTATTATCAATTCTTCGAAACAATTCATTTGTAAAATTAAATTAGACACTT